>VZTH01005951.1:0-157124 GCA_013397815.1 Aleadryas rufinucha
TGGGAGTGCTGCCAGCGGGACAGAGAGGGATCCCACCCTCTCCTCTGCCTGAAGAAATGCATAAAATTCCAGGCAAACATGAGATGAAACTTTTTACTGTGGTACTGGTCATAGACTGGGATATTGTTGAATAAGTTGTCTATACATTTAATCTCTATCTCTGGCCTTCAGTACCCTGGAACTAGAAGGCAATCTTGTTCCCTCTACCACCTCCCTAGGTACTCTGTTGTGCAGAATTAACCTGTCAAAATAAGGCAGGAACCAGCTACTGGGCCTCTTAAACTCCTGACAACAGCTGCGATGAAGTTACCACTGATTAGAGATTACCTTCTATAAAATATGGATGAAAAATGCATTAAAACTTAGCATGAAGTCAAATTACAGTTCTTGGATGGTGTGTTGGCTCTAAATCAATGTTGTTGGGACTATGTATCTAATCCTGTGTGGGACTCAGCACAAGTTCATGTCTTTACTTCACAGAAAAATCTAGAAATCAACCCCCACAGATCTACCTTCCAGTCGCCTTAATTCTACTATGTCTGGGCAGAAAGACTTTGTGTACAACTTAACACAGGAAAGTAATAGAATTACCATTTTGTGCTTTAGGCAAGTCAAAAAATATTTTTGCTTTAAATTCAGGAATTCTAATGCAATCACATAATTAGATACTATTTTGAAGTTTAAAATAGCCAGTGATCTCCGTATGAGGACCCAAAACTAATTTCCTTGAAGTGAATTTTATGAAGCTTTAGAAGAGAAAAAAAAAATCAAAAATGCCCAGAATTTGGTTGAAGAGGTATGGGTTTGTTTTTTTTAAATGGCAACCCCTCCATGTAGTTAAAAGATCAGGAGAAAGCATGAAAGATTAAGTGGCAGATGAGATAATAGACAAGATAATTACAGAGCATTAAAGACTCAGATTTATTTTTAAGACATTCAAGCTCTATTTAGAAAAGCCCTTTGTTAACTTTTGTGAATCTAAAAAGAATTATCCTAACATGTTGAACAATAATGGGGACTAATGGTGTTAAAGCTTCATTTCCTATTCCAAAGCAGCCCATATAGTAACTGGCCACGGAGTGTTTCCGCAGCGCAAATAGAAGATAACAAGACTAGAGGAGTCATAGTGCAGCAAAACCTCAATATGCCACAAAAAGAGATTTGTCGTGCTCTGTGCTCTCAGAGTGGGAAGCGACAAGTCCTGAGTTTTCTCACTGAGCTACCATGCACGGGGAAGTTGAGCACACTTCCCCTCACAGGCTGCTCTCAAGCATCATTTTGCTTCTGTGGCACCAGAGGGGTAATGCTAATTCAGGGTGAGAGCTGAGGTTGTGAAAGCCAAGTGGACAGTGCCCTGCAATGGAGCTGCACTAGTCTGATAGGGATAAGAAGAAAAGCAAACATAAATCTGTGTTGATAGGTTTGCAGGCAAGCAAATGTGTAGCTTAGCAAACAGAGAACTGGTTTCTGTATTGGTTTGGTCTTGAGCTGTCTTGAGACTCCCCTGGTTTTGTTCCACCTTTCTGAGACAATGGATAAAGAAAAAAAAATGTTGCCTATTGTGAAAGCCATCTGCATGCTATTACACTTCGGCAATTATCACATCTTTCCAAGAAACTTCTAGACTCTTCTGTTTAGGAATCCTGCTCTGTTCTCTGTATTTTTACAGAAAAGCTTAAGAAAGTGACCACTTTCCTCCTATATTTTTCATCTCCTCACATTAAAAAAAATTAAATGTATACTTAAATTATAACTTTAAAAAAAATATGGAGATGTACATATATTTTAGGTATATACTCATACATACAGTTATTTGTAGATTTAACTACCTATATGTGTATGTATATTACACACAACTCTAATACTTGTTCTTGACTAAACACTATAGATTGCAAAATGTGGACACCATCACAACACATTAGATGTTCTGTTTCCCTTCTGTTACTAGATGCCTGAAATGACACCAAAATATAAATAAACACATTTAATTGCATTTTTAAAACTATGATTGACAAAGAACAATTCTACAGAGGTTTTTGAAGATGTTCTTGGTTTTATCATTACACTTGAGTAGAGATTATTTAGCCTTAGATATTTAGTGAAAGCTATTTCTGACCATAAGGAAGTGTGTGAAAATGTTTATTTGTGTGTATAAATAACAGGCAACAAAGACTACTACTACTGTAGACAGATTAGATGAAGGAGCTGAATTTCTGAGGGTGAAGAAGTAAAGCATGGTAGGTAAGACTAAAAGGAGACATAAAAATGAAAATCAGTGTTTTATGGTTGGTGAAAGAGAGAGAAATTTCCAGAGTGTGGCAGGGCACAGGTAGGTAATGAAAATCACAGTTTAGGGAAAGTATGTTTGCATTAGCATGCTGAAGAGCTGTAAGTGAAAACATTTTGTTTTGCTTAGAGATAAAAGAGTGTTGACATAATTACAGCTGAAAATTAGGATGGCAGCTGATCCCTGAAAGACATTTCTTATTTGTGTGGATAGATTAGAAAGGCCTTACCCCAGATTTCATTCAGGAAGTGTATACAAGCGTATACATTCGTTATGGCAAGAATTTGGGGTTCTAGGCATAACACTGTGTTGAAGATGATGCTACATTATACACTTGAATAGCAGTCAGTGTGATCATTTGTTCTACAGGAAATGAAATGTACATAAAGAAGGGCTTCTCTTCTGAAAAGCTTCAATAACAGTAAAAAAAAATTAGAATTACCATGGCAACAACCAACAATCTTACATGCCAAAATGGAAAAAATAAAACAGGGAAACAAAACAGAAGATCAATTAAGAATTTAAGCAAGGATAAATTACACACTTTAGAGTGTGATTCTTTATCATGTATTTCAAATATTATTTCAGATTAAACAAACTATTTTCATGCTGTTGGTAGTTTAAAGATCTTCAAGAAACTGAGATCTGGCAAAGTATATATAAACAACAAAACCATAAAAATCTTACATCTTTTGTGGGGGGAGAGAGGAGGAGAAAACAGAAGAAAATGAATTTTTACAAAACTATTCAGAAATAATTTTTATACTCTTACTTTCTTTACATGCCATAAAATAACTCATAGAAGGTAAACTTAAGAGTCTTGGAGTCTCCATTCTTTCCCCATGCTAAATTTCCACCAATTTCAGGAATTTCTCAGCAGTTAATGATGTAATGAGGTACTACCCTGAGCCTTTTTGAAGTTGTTAAATCAAACTGCTGTGGACAATAGACTACTGTCCTCATTTTCATTACAGTCCCTAGCAAGGGGTCCACATTTTCTACTGGAGCAGAATCTTCTGGGGCTCAGTGGACCTACAGTAACTTATCTCATACTGTGACTTCATAATAACAGAATATAAGCCAACAGCAAAATTCAAGTTCTCAAGACAGAAGAGGAAATAGAACAGTAGGATTGCACAAGAGAGGATAGGGATAAAGAACTGGAAGAGATATGAGGCAGAAACCAAATGAGAAATAAGTATGAGGGTATTCATTTTTCACAAAGCAATGTGTCTTGGAAAATGTGCTAATATTCATATCCTTTATTCACATAACAGGGGATTTTTAGATATCTGCAGAAGGCTTTTCTGTGTTTATCAAAAACTAGTGACACAATTTAGTAAGCCTTGGTGAAAAATATTAATAAAACATACAAAACCCCTATATTGTTGAGCAGTAGTGTTAGCAGACTCTACAGAGACAAGTTCTCTGGGAAGGAGTAAAATTTTTTTATTTTACATCTAGCTCTGTGGTATTTTACATCATTTTGGTAATCTGCCTCTCTGACATCAGTCTTCCTTGCTAGCACCCTCATTTATTCCCTTGTTTCTTGACTTAGGTCCTTTCTGAAATTATTCTGAATATCAGCCTTGCACCTGTGAAACTGCTTTAAAAACTTGAAAAAAGCCAATGCTGTCTTACTCCTCTGAAAATGAAGACCTTAACTTTGTTAATTGAATGTATTTATTGCTAAGTGGCACAACTTCATTACAGAGGAGTTTCAACATGGTTGTGTTTAATCACCTGACAAACAATGGGACTAATTGTTTTGCCTCTGAGAGCTGTCATATGTAGTTCGCTAAGCTTTACATTTACAACATGTGTAATGTGTCTGAAAAGAGATGGAACCACATCTACAGTGGTAACAGAGAAATTCTAAGGGTTAATTTTATATTGTTGAAATACTTCTGACGTTGGGCCATAATGAGTTCCTCTTGTGCTGAGCACTTAGTAAGTTGTATTCCATCATAATAATGAAATAATGCACATAAAGCTACTCAGCAAAGAAACATCAGACATGATGAATGGGAGTCCTGTGTTAAAGAATAGTTAGGACCCTAGCTTCTGAGGCAGAGTTGGTTTATTTCACCTTGAGCTGTGTGCCTCTGGAGAGGCAACAACCTATGTCTCTGAGGCTCAGAAACAGTTCTCTTCCAAACTTTGTTTTCAACAGCAGCCTAGGTGGACCATTTGCATGCTAACCTGACAATGGTTGTGATACCTCTCTGGTAGAAGTGCTGGCACATTTACTGCTTCAGTGTTAAAATTAGCGCTCCTTAACTGCCACTGAAACACTAAATGCAGGCAAAGTAGCTTTTTGTCATATCTGAGAAATGTCAGTTTCTGTGTCATAACTCCATAATTTCTCAGATATTGGCTGAAGTTTATCACTCAGTAACATCTGCTGCTGCTAGCGAAGCTCTCAGGCACCTGTCCTCAAGCTGTAGAGCAGTTTGTAATTTTGATATTTATATATAGATCCAATCTGAAAACCAGTGGTTTTCTACATGGAACTGGGCACTAGTCTAGTGATAAACACCTCATATTAGTTTTTACAGTCAGGCACTACTTTTTTTCCAGCTAATACTTACACCACCATATCTGCCGCTAAGGTACTCTCTTGTTTCTGCCTTTGCATGTCTTCACTGTAGCAAGCAAGGTTCTCTTGCAAGTTGTGATCAATATACCACTACAAGTTGCTTTTACCTGAGTAGCCAGCTACTGGATATGTTAGGGGACTGACCAGTGGTTTTCACTAACACTGGATAACCTAATTTTCACTTTCATAAATGTGAATCAAACTAGGAAAAAATGTCTGAATTAGTGAAAGGGAGTACACAGGCAACGAAGTCAGCAAGGCAAGCTTGTTTTGACTTAGAAGTTTGCTTTCTCTAAGTGACTGAATTAAGCCAAACTATTCAAAATCCTGCAAAATCTGGGGCCAAAATTGTGCCATATAGAATTTTTAAAAATAATTTGGTTTTGTAAGAATCTGAGATGCATGTGTGTTTGACATCTGCCCTCCCCAGAAAAATCAGAATAAAGGTTGTATAAGTTCAATTCTCATCCACTCAGTCAGTAGAAATCAGGTCAGCCCTACTTACGAATACATTAACATTCAGATCAAGCTCACTTCACTCACATTTCCACCCAAACATCTCATTACAGCAGTCAGTCTAGGCTGTTCAGGGCACAACAGATATTTTCATCTTTTTCACATCTGGCCACTTGAAAGGTGTGCTTTCAGTTTCTCTGACTTGTACTAAAACAGTCAGAAGCAGTCTTTGTGAGGTCATGGACCAAGTTTTGCTCAGAAGGTGGGAGTCATCCACTTCCAAATCCTGATACCGTCCAACTCAAGTGTTATTTGCCTCAGTGGCATTGAGCATGCATTAGGTATTGTCTCAAAAAAACCCCTGATGTACCAAGTACAGTAATGTTGCATCAGAAACAAAGCTGACAAAAGTTTGCCGTTTCTTGAAAAATCATTTGAAAGACCTTTGAAGACTAATATGCTGTAGATCATAAAGAGAAATATTTGAGCACATGGAATACAGAAAAATATGGGGAGCTCAAAAGTGAAGAGAAAGACAAGCTATTTCAGGACAGATCACAGGTAAAGTCAAATTGGTATCTTATTTTAACTGTGCTAAGGTACTGCTTTTGTAAGAAAAGTACTATCAGAAAGTCATGCTTTAACTAACTGAATCTACAGAATGATTGAGATATCCTAAGAGAGAAAATACACCTAATGTTGACTCCTAGCTTTAGAGCTTAGAACTTAATTCTCAGTGTTTTGGGAACTGCATTTCCTCTGGGTAATGAGACTAGATGCCACTTCTAAGCAATCCCTCCACCCTTTAAAAAGCAGACAAACAGAAATGTCAGTAGGTGGAGCTGCCTTTCCTGTAGTCAATAGAGATGTTTCTCTGCAGAAATTGCATTTGCAGGCACCCAGTCAGCTTTTCCCAGTCCCTGGCAGATGGTACTTGAACAAAACATGAACATGCAAGAATGCAGCTTTTACATCATGTTACCAAAGTGCACAAGTCGGGAGAAGACAGAACCCAGAACTGACAATGTTTGTCAGCACAAGCTGTTTATTTCTTCTTCTTTTTTTTTTTCCTTCCCCAGTCATGATGAATGGTATTATTTTAAAGTGATATGCTTTTGCTCCAGAGCATCTTTTTCACAACAGTAAAACACCGTATAATTCATGCTCGGACTGAAGGTAATGCTAATGTAAATATGTTTATTTTCATCATCTTCAGAGCTGAGGTACATGAAGTACATCTATGCAGATGATAATCAGGCTGACAGTTTTTTCTTCCATTATTCTGGTGAAATAAATATGCAGATCATCTATTTATTACTAAAGAGTACTTCCACTTCATCTCTCAACTTGAAGTTGTACAGTGTATATGAGGGCTGTGATCAATCCATTGTCTTTATTTTGAAAGGGAGATTCATCAGTCTGATTAACTGAAAGAATAAATGCAGTATAAAAAATTCTGAGAATTATTCATGTAAGGTGAAGAATAACCAGGGTATGAATTTATGATACATGTATGAACATTGGCTTATTTCATAGGAAGAATTTAATGTCTGCTTTATTTCTGAGGCCTTGAGTAAGTATGGCAAGAAAGGTTCTCTGACCACCATCTTCAAATTTGACTTTGCTAAGTAACTATGGTTCATTTTTTTTCACATGGCAGGCCACAAACCAAAACATTAATATTAAAATGAGTAATTTTGGCTGTTAATGAAGAGTTCATGCTGCCCTGATAGTCACAGATATCACAGTAAAATCAGTTCCTCTGGATGTTTACAAAGCACACAGAACATACGTTGTCTTCTGATTTTATGCATCTCCATATGGCCTTTTTCAGCAATCCTGATTTCCAATCTTTTCTCTAATATGCCTAAAAAACGTCAGGGAGGCTGATTAGCACATGTATGTCCAGGTGATATGCTGCACAAAGGTAGTCTGTCAAAATCTTTGAAGATTTTTTCTTGTTTTGTGGAAAGGACAAAATGCAAGGAAATGTTTATTTTGTGGTTATGGTGAGATAAATATGCACAGAATGGTATTTGATTTCCCTATACTGATAACAGGTGCAGTGCCTTTGGGCTCAAGCCTCCTGATACCTTTCTAATTTTATAATTTCTAAAATAACCGAGAAAGACACTTCTAATGAGGACCTGACATACACATCCAGGTGACAACAGGAGGTGCTTGAAAGCAGCTCTGAGCAGTAAGACACTCCAGTATTCAATAGACAGTAGAGGTACATGGTTGATATCTTCAGAGTGACATTTAACCATTCATCTGACTGTAAGATCTTGAAGTAATACACACCTCATCCCAAATTTCTTTCTTGCCTTGCTAAGATCAGGAGGTGGGGACAACAAGGAAAACTATATAGCTTTGTTTACTTTTTCCTGTAGCTTGCCTCAGTGAAAGGAAAAAATTGCTCCTGAGCTACAGTTCCATGTACATTGTCATGGCTACTGAGCACTGTTTTTATATTGTCTTAATCTTAACAGTCCTTTTCAATCATACTAGGTTTTACCTTCTCTTATGAATGCCTCAGAGCCAGGGCCCTTGCCTCTTTCAAGTGAAGAGTCTCTAGCCAGCACTGATTTAATTGAATATCAAGATCAGTAGTTACATGGCTGATGATTCCTTCCAGCCCATGAGATAAAAGCTTTTGTTTCCTAATACTGTCCGGATCGCGGCTATGGTGATATATAGCCACCACTCTCACAGAGGTCTCCCTCCTGGGGGAATTACCTCAGCTCTACGGCCAGACGAGAGAGTGGCCACTCACCCAGCCCGGTGCTGTCTGCACACGGGCGCGCTCACGCATCCAGCAGCGTCAAACGATGAAGGAGGCAGGAGGAACCGCACCTTGGCATGTCCTGCTTGTCTTTAATGGCAGCGCGGGGCACGCACCACAAGCTAGCAGAACGGGTGCAAGATGGCGGAACCGCGATCCCCCCACGTGTCCCCCCTTAAATACAAGGTGTGCTCCCGGGCGCAGGCAGGGGGCGGGGCCCAGGTAGGGCTAGGGGCGGGGTCACAGGGTAGGATCCAATGGCAGGGGCAGGTCCAGCGGGATAGATCCAAGGACGGGACATGTCGGGGGGGATAGAGAACCGGGACCGGTCCAATGCCCGGCCAGAACTAGGGGGGTACTGCAGGGTTGGGGGCTGCTTCACAGGATACAACAGTTTCCATACATACACTAAGAGTTGCACAATTTCGAGAAGTAATTTATTTCCTCATTTAATCTTGTTCCATCTGCTAGTTACCAGAAAAGTATCCACTAAGTAAACTGCAAGTGGTAAGCCAATAGCCTCAAAGTGTTGTCTTGACCAGGAACAAGTTTTGGATCTTAAATTTATGTGGATAATCTGTAAATAATACTTATTTTAATTTATTGCTTGTCTGTGGTTAAGTGTGTATCCCTGTGAACTGAGAATCCGAAGTAATGGCCTTGCAACTATTAATCTAAATACTGGCAGCAATTTAGAAGAAGAACACGGTGGGTGTTTTTCTGTATCTCTCAGTTTCCTCTGCCAGGAAGAGGCTGGACCTGGCATCATTGCTCATCAGCTGATAACAAGATCTTTTGGTCACATGGCCCAATCACCTCTGTTACACTGTGATAATACAAAGGCTCAGGACGTGTTTAAGCTTCTGTCAGTTAACATCTCTCTTACTGAAGACTGATCTCAAGAGAATAAAATTTGCAAGATGTAATCAGTACTGAGGGGATTTCAGATCAAGAAATTTTAAATTAACAACACCAAAAAAGTTTTTTTTTGCAAGGCAGTATTGTATAAAATAATACTTCATTCCCATTCAGAGTTGTTATTTTTATTTTAACAACTGGAAAAGCAGATGGGGAAAAGTGTGGAGCCCTTTATTCACTATTGTTCAATAGCCAAGACTCCTCTGTAGAACTGCTGCCTTGCCAAAAGTCAATTTTAAATGTGTAAATGAAATGTTTCGGTTTTATAACAAGAAATATGTTTAACAATGGTGATATTCCTCAATACCAGATTTATTTGCCTTCCTTCTGTGAGAGTTTTTGATATGGTAGGATTGTAAGATCAAAATCATGCTGTAATGTGGGATCAAGATCATCATGCTGAAAAACTTCAGATAAATTTTATGCTGATATCCCATGGTAGCAGCAAGGATGGGCAGAAGGAACAGTCCCATGAGGTTTCCATTTTAGTTGTCTAGCTTTACTGCATTAATATAAAAGCCTAATTTCTTACCCTGTATTTATTAGCTTATATCCCACTTCATTGTAAACATTTTACTACTATAATTACTATTACTAGTACTGTCACTTAAGGTAAAGAGATAGAGTCTTCTATCCATTGGGGCTTCTTACATTTTCTCCAGCATCACCATGAGTGGAGATCATGACATAAACTGAAAAAAAAATAAAGAGAGAAAGATATTTGGCAGAGAGAAAAAAAAAATGTTTATTCTTAATTAAACATTCTTTAGCTTGAGGTTACACATGCTTAAAAAGCACAGTGTATTCCAACCTTAGCCATACTTCTCCCCCTTACCTGCAATTAATTTATTAACTTTTGTCAGGAATTAAGTTTGTTCTAATGTATTTTACCTTGATTTTCTAAGTCTTCATGTCCCATGCAGAAGATAGATAATAATGTGCATTTTCTCCACTTACTGTGAGCATGATCTTCGAAAGGTTTTAATCATATCAGTTGGTATGTGTTTAATGAACACCAAAGCAGATTTCATCTAGTTCTTTTGTGTAGTAAGGAATAATTAACACTACTGAAAAAACTACTAGTTAATTTCTCAGAGCAGTTTTAGATTGTACTTTTGTATATATACATCCTCCAAAATGCCACAGAAATTCTTCAAAATCGTATTACCTATAAGTGTGTTCTAAGATCACTTCTTTCTGAGATCACTTCTTCTATATATACTGCGCAGTATCTTTGATGATTTAACCATTAGAAAAGTGTAAAATAAGTTTCAATATCTTGATCACTGATTTTTGAAGAGGAGAGAAAAAACCCAAGATAAACAGATGCAACAGAACAGATTTCGCCTAAACAAACAGATTTCAAGTAGAGCCAGATTTACCTATTCCTTATTCTGGAGAGTATATTTTAGAAACTCTACCTGTCTCAATATATTAAATGCACAAGGAACTCTGATTTTACATTTAGGTCCCTCAGGGATCGGTACTGAGTATTATTTAACATCTTTGTTGGCAACATGGACAGTGGGATTGAGTGCACCCTCTGCAAGTTTGTGGACAGCACCAAGCTTAGTTGATACTCTAGGTGCAGTTGATACTCCAGAAAGAAGCGGGGGGGGATTTTGACAAGCTTGAGAAATTGGCCAGTGTGAGTTTTATGAAGCTCAGTAAGGCCAAGTGCAAAGTCCTGCACCTGCGTTGGGGTAATCCCAAACATGGGTACAGTCTGGATGATAAATGGACTGAGAGCAGCCCTGCAGAGGTGGACTTGAGCGTGTTGCTAGATGAGAAGCTCAGCATGAGCGAGCAATGTGCACTTGCATCCCAGAAAGCCAATCATATCCTGGGCTGCATCCAAAGCAGCATGCCCAACAGGGCAAGGGAGGGGATTCTGCCCCTCAGTTCTGATCTCATGAGACCCCACCTGCAGTGCTGCATCCAGCTATAGGACTTCTACTGGAATAAGTCCAGAGGGCCACGAAGATGACCAGAGGGCTGGAGCAAATCCCTGATGAAGACATGCTGAGACAGTTGGGGTTTTGGGACCATTCTCGTTCTTTAAAATATGCATGCCTGAATTTTTGCAGGATTAATGACAGTATTGTCATGAAGCTGTTCTGCAATGCGAGCTCACTGGATGCAATGCCAGCTAGCTCACAGGTCTCCACGTAAGACTGTGCAGGTCAGCTAGTGCTAATTGGTAACAACTAGTGCTTAATTTGCCACTCTCCATTTTAATATCAAATCATGGCCTTTCCTCCCAAATACTAAATTCATTTTAATACTTTGAATGAAATAAAATAAGGTCTCTCCTAATTATTTCATTACTGGTTTCACGTCTGTGGCCAAACAGTTTCCTAGCACAATAAATTCAATACTAGCTGTAACACAGAAATAATTGGAAAAGATCAGACACAGGCTGCAGAGACCGGCAAAGAGCACCAGGGCTCAAGGCCTCCTGTTTCCAAGCACCAATAGGAAACAGCAGGAGTTGCTTGAGGGAGGGGTTTTGCCTTCCTAGTGGAAGTTTCTCAGCTCCTTCTGTGCATTCAAGGCCAATGCAGACAGATCATGAAGGCTGGAAATTATAGCTTCATCTAATTCCTCTCCTCTCTTTTCTCTCAGGCTTCCACCAAAGCCCCTACTATATAAAAATGGAAATACCTGTGAGAAACCCCAATGAATACTTAACTCTCATGTGCTAAGCTTTGTTGGTTGTATTAAAATCTCTCCTACCTGTCTCTACCCATCTTCACCCTTCAGTCATTTCATATCATCTCCTCTATTGCCACAGGAATGGAAGAGTAAACATCCATAATTTAAAATTTAAAGGAAAAAAAATCTAATTAAATTTGTGTATTGGCAGAGTAATGAAATCAGAGTATTCCCACTTTTAGCTGATTTTGCTTTGTCTACCTCTCATCTTTTGGTCATAATTTGAATTTTTTTAGGTCTTTGTGTCAAAGGGATGCTTTTGTCTGCTATGAAAGGACTGTGGTTGAGTATTACTGCAGTAACTGCACAAATTGTAGTAGAGAGTTTTGTTCCAGTGACTCCAGATATTCATTTCTTGGAAGCTAATGGCATTTAAACTAGCTGTGAGTGAACAGCAGGCTCCAAAGCAGCCTGTTGGTCCCCAAGTCAGGCTCAGCTGATGAGCCATTCCCTTTACACATAACAGCTGGTAATGGATGACACAGATCAAGTGCTAAGGTAACCATTTAAACTTTAGTTAGCTCTACCAAGGCTTCCGCCAATGTACATTTATATAGTCTTTTAGTATGTAGAAAGCATTTTGTAAATATTTTCTGTTCTGAACTATTTTAACTGTTTTAATGCTGTACTTCGGCCTGTATAAATGCTATCATTTATGTCATCCTGCAGTTTTACATAATCCTCTTCAAAGATAAATGGTTAAATGCTTCTTAGTTCCATCTTGACTTGAAGTTAAAATTCTATTATTATTATTATTACTATCATCATCATCATCATTATTAACTATATCTTTATCTTTATTATTGTAATGAACATGGTTTTCACCTGGACAGGTTCCAGCTTTCTCCAGGGCATTGTAGGAAACACCTACATTATCTCCATTTGTTAATTTATTTATGTTAGCAGTAATGACAGACCTTGGTGGGTATATTTCGGCATGTAAGTGGTAATGCTCAGCAGACTGCTTTTCCCACCCAAAAGGCCATGCATTTCCATTACTTTCTGCAGGGCTGAAGTCAACAGGATGGACACTTATTCTTTAAAATTAGTGTTTGTTTTCTGATTAAGTCATGTAAGCTAGTACAGTTCTGGAAAATTCAGGCTGCAAAAAACCTCATGCAGGTTACATATATTAATTAACAAAAACCATGCCAAGTTTAGTTGATACATTACAGCAGCAGCCTTTGAGCTTTGATATCCTGATATTGCTCTGCTAGCTTAAAAGCAAAGCATTGCTTGCCCCAAGTCAGAGAATTTTAGCACACCCTTAGGTGTGCTAAATTAGTGCAGAGTTGAATTTCCAGTAAACAGGCATTCTTAGAAGTTAAGTTGATGCTAAAATGCTTTCTGTATGGCTTTTTTTCTTTTTTTTTTTTTTAATGAAGACCAGGGTTACCAGGACTTGCTGTCATTCTGCATATGGGGAGGATAGTTGATTTGAACAGGGCACTGTGAAATGCTGCTTAGAAAGTGTGAGAAGCAAAAGAGATGTTGGAAAATGTACACTGGAACCCTAAAGTGAGAAGAGAAGGTAAGTAAATGAGATGCAGGAGTACAAAGAATAAACTGCAAAGTAATTAGAGGCAAGACTGAGTAAAATGTTGCAAGACACTAATCAAGTTTAGAAGGATGAAAAGGTAGGTTCTTTGTCTTGTAATGGCTGGGGATTAAAGGAGTTGTCCTTCAGCAACCATAGGAAATATCTCACACGTATTTAAGGCTGTATTTTGACCTTTAAACATTCCTTCATTTTGGGGAACGTGTGACTCAGGAAGAATACTTGCCAAGGTAAATAGAGGCTGAGCCAGTATAGTCTCTTTAAAAAACTTATAAATTTCAAAGCCAGTCTTTTCTGGAAGTAGTGACTAGTTATTTTCACTTGGCTAGTTTGGCAGTATTAGTTTTTTAAACCAATACCCATGATTGCCATTATAGGGATAAGGCTGAAATAACATTCCCTTTACCATTTGTTTCTTTCATTTTTTCCTCTGCAGTTTGAGACATGCTGTTTCTCCTGTGGAAGTGGAAATAATACTACTAAATTAATGTTCTCCTCTAGTAGAAACCTTCTAACTGGTTCCTACATTAGCTTTCCAAAGGTAAAAATAGATAAAATTGTTCTAGCAGCATCAGGACTACTGCAGTTTAGGTTCCTACATAGTTTTGCTGGGAAGTCTTTAAACATTCTGCCACTTATTTTTAACTCATAACAGTGACATATATATTTTTTTTTTAATCTAGGTCCTATAAATGTGGCTATTAGAGACAAAGAATGGGCTGATGGTCTGTATAAACACTGACCTGCCAGGCAGCAGGTGTGTCATAGCTTCTGGCCCTGACAAATGGGAAAGGTCAGCATGGAGTGTCCTATAATTTCTCTCAGCAGGGGACACAGTAGAATCTGTATAGCTGTTTTTGGAGGCTGAAAGAGCTATTAGCAACCTACTTGTTTTGATTTGTTCCCTACTCCCTTTTTTGATGGTGCTGGTCCCAGATACTGTGGCAGTATTCCTTTGTCCAGCTCTTTTGGGAAACTGACACCTTGGCAAAATTGAACTATGATAGCTCAAATGCTTGCATGGCATTAACTGGTGTTCAGCTTTACCACTTTCTTGGTGTTTTTCTAGTACTGATACGTGCTGGTTAGAGTCATATAGATGTTTTAAAATATCAGAAAATGAAATTCAGTGTTTCCTTCCTAACAAGCACAGAGAAGTTACAATCTGAGTTGGGGTGGGGAGGGGTGAGCTTTTCAATGTCTTAGGAACAGCAGAAGCAGGACTGACAGAAACCACCTGTGCCTTTAAGGGCAGTTTTCCATTCTTAAATTTTTGTATGCAACAGAAGCTTGGTGCAGAAAGCTTGACAGTTTTATGCTTAGGTTGCTTTGGAGTGCTCTAAGAACTCAAATTTTCTTATATTTGAAAATCTACTCTCAGATTTCAGAATGACTTTTGAGAGAGTCTCCTGGGGAGGCTTTCTAAAAGTGCTGAGCCAGCTTCCTTCCAAAAATGCCTGATTAGAAAAGGACTTGTGTTCTCAGAAAAACACATCTTATAGAAAAGAAAGAATATTGAGACTACTTGCTGCATTATGCATTCAGAATTTCAGTGGAACTTTTTTACTTTCAGGTACTGCCAGGCAGACTTACTGGGGCAATGAAGGAGGAGGGGAATAATAGAATGACACTTCCCCTAAATTAGCAGCCAGCAATGGTAGCAGCAAGCTACCATCCACAGTGCATCTTGTTAGCCCACCAGTATCACACAGGTACTTTTCTCTTCTGCTTTTAATTATTTCTAATTAGTTCTTGAATGCTACTCAGCCTCTCCTTTCTTATCGCTTATATTTGGGTTACCGTTGTCAAAATGTCTCCTGATAAGGCATAAACACATTCCAGTATACAAACAGAAGGCTGAAGAGTAGTGGATAAAGTCAATGCCTGGCATACTACCTTCTGCAATGGTTAAATGCATCCCAAGCTGGCTCCCAAGCTGTTTGTTTCCTATTGAAGCATGAAAACAAGCAAACACTGCAAAACCCCAGGCTCTTCTTTTAATCCTTTTTTCTTTTGGGGCAACTGGGCTCTTCTGTCAGTAGAAGGACAGGAAGTCCTACAGTGCTTACATGCACCTGTGAAGGTTAGTTTTTCCTCCTCTCTTGTTAGTTCTTCCCCTGTCTCTCACGTTGCTTATGAAATCTCCAGGGTTCACATCACATCTGTCTTGACTGTATATACCGTGTCCTTGTCTAATAAAAAAGGTGCCATATTATGTAGTCACTTTTCATATAGGGCTGTACTTTAATTATTAGCATAAACAGGAATTTTTTTTGGTGAAAAGTGAAAAGATCATACTTTGAAATTAATTAGCACGCTAAGAAAACTAATAACTATATATATTTCATAAGCATGGAGCCTAGAGACTTAATCAAAATGGCCAGCACCAGAGAAATTGCTTTTCATGTTTTGATTAAGTCTATTTGAACCCAGACAAGAAAAGTACAATATATACTGAGGGAAGAATCCAATAGAATACCATTGATTTTGCATCATATATTATATTAAAAAAATACAAAATGTGAAATAAAAAAAAGAGCTGCAATAATCCGGAGGTCCCCAAGGAATTCACAAAAAAAAAAAGGCAAACAAACCCACCAATCNNNAAGAAAAAAAAAAAAAAAAAACAAACAAACCCCCCCACCCCCCCCCAAAAAAACAAAAACAACAACAACAACCCCCCCCCCCAACCCCAAAATAAAACAAAAAACCTGAAATAATTATAACGGAAGCATTAAAGAAAGATGTGTGAGAACTTGTAAAAAGAAAACATTCTAGCATTAAAAACATAATGCCTTATATTTCTAAGAAAGTACATATGAAAATTAATATATAATTTTACAGTAGTTTTGTTCTAGAATCCCATTCCTTCAACTATTGAAAGTACATAAACAAGTAAACAACAACATTTTTTCTGAAGGCATCCTCCTGGCTCTTTGGGTTTGTAGACAGAGAATTACATAGAATCATGTGTGAGTATTCTAAAAGTTAAAGAGTCTAATTGTCTGTGAATATATGCGGCGGTGGCCCAACCCACGTTCCGCGTAAGTGACATCCCGTGGGTTGATTTCCCCACCCATGACTCCGCCTCTGAGGGCGGGGTTGAGGAGGAGACAGAGATCTAACCTTCCCGCCCACTGGGCGGACCTGAGAATGTGTCTCCTCCCAGGCTTCCAGAGCCTTCTCCTCTCCCCGTGTCACCATTGGTTCTGGTAACTTATGTTTAATAATTAGATCATTGCTTATTCTATTATGTTCTGGAAGTTTCTGTTGTTCTGTAAAAATGATTGGTTGGCTTTGAGCTGTCCCACCCTTTGTGTTACCCCATTGGGCACCTGTCATCCCTCTTTCATTCCCTTATTGGTTAATCCTTTGTTCCTCCCTTCGCTCCTCCCCCCTATGAAGGAGCGTGCACAGCCTGCTCGGCAGGCTGTCCTGGCAGCTCCTCCATTGCGCTCGGAGGTCTGTTGGGCGGTCAGGCTCAGGTTGTTGGTTCCCTCTGGGGATGCAATAAATGCCTCAGAATACACCAACGCCTGGGTCCTCCTTAGTTCTTTGCCCTCGTTCGCTGCTATTTTCTATCAGAGCTACGCTTGCCTTACTGGCGTTTGGCTACAGAGCCCTGGGCGGAGCGCAAGCTCCCCAGGCAAAGATCTGCGCTTATTCCGCTGAGCAGACTCCTGTGGGCGCGCGGAGTTCCGGTCGTGTCCATAGCGGAGGACACTCTACAGCTGCCTGCCACGCCACCGGGCGGCTAGTGGTCAGCGCGGCAAATATACATGACAGAATTATCTCTACTGCTGATTCTTTTAACATTCTCTACAGAAAAAACAGGTTGAAAGAATATTAAATTTGTGAAGTTATGCTTAGAATTCCAGAAATGCCAGAATCAAACTTTAATTTTAAACTTAGAGCTGCCTCAGTAGTTCATCTATTATGCCATAATCTTTACATACAAAAGGGACATCCAGCAACCCATCATTTACAATCACCATTGCATCTTTGCTGTCTGCATCAAAAGCAACATGCAATGCCTGCATCCTACACCTAGGGGTAACACAGCAAAATGGCAACATGTATCAAAAGAGGTGAAGGATAACAAGCTGCAATAGGCAAAAAAAACTTGTAAGATAACGAATTCTGGAAAGAATAAGAAAATTTTATTTTCTTCTTTTACTATCCTTGAACTTAACACCTACTAAAAAGTTGTCTGTCAAAATCTTTACCTGCTGCTAATACTATTTCTTCCTGTCTGCTTTTTGGCCTTGTTTTAGGACATATTCTCTCCCTCCTCCTACAGGCCTCTTCGTTCTGATTTGCAGAAACAAGTACCTTCATGTTGCTTTTTCTCCCCTTCCCAGGATTTTGCTCACAAATACACAATGTGTAACAGGAAGTAGGGGGAATCAGAGCCTCATGGCTCTGCTGGTCTCTGTCCATGGGCAAACGAGAGATTTTAGGGCCTTGGCATAACTGGTTAAGGGATCAGGAGCACAGGTAGTGTTTGTTCTCATCTCTCCTGCCACTTGCAGGGAATGATGAGAGAAGGAATAGGAAGACCACAGACCAATACCTGGCTCTGAACTTGGTGTCACTGGCAAAATTGGGGGTTCTGTGATCATGGGTTGGTTTACATGACACCAGGCCTGCTGGCAACAGATGGAGTACACTTGTCTCAAAGGAGGAAAAGGAACTTGCACAGGAGCCAACAGGACTCATTGAGAAAGTCTAGGGGAAAGGGATAAAATCAGACCTGCCAGAGATAAGCCTGGGGGCAGCATGGCATTGAGGGGTGGTGTGCTAGCAAGGTCACTTGTGCAGCCACCTCAGTAGAGGTAGGGGATGAAGACCATGGAACAGCAAAGACTTGAGGGCTGTTGATATGTTAGAAGCCACAGATGTGCCTGAGAATGGTGGCATAAGCATTAGAACTTCTCCCCCCGAAAAGGTGGCAGGATCAATATCCCCAATTAACTGCTTCTAGGCCAATGCACACAGCATGGATAAGAAGGGGAGGAGCTGGAAGCCACTGTGCAGCAGGAATGCTATGGCACAGTCAACATCACAGAATCATGGTGGGACAATTCATGCAACTGGAATGCTACAATGGAAGGCTATGAACTCTTCAGGAGGGATAAGCAAGGGAGGAGGTGGGGTAGCCCTGTGTCCTAGGGAGTGTTTTGATTATCTAGAGCTTAATAATCATGATGATAGGGTTGAAGGTTTGGGGTAAGAATCAGGGGAAAGGCCAACAGAGCAGATATCCTGGAAATATTCTGTTACAGACCACACAACCAAGATGAAGAAGCAGATGAAATATTCTGTAAGCAGCTGGGAGAAGTCTCACAAGCATTAGATCTTGTTCTTGTGAGGGACTTCAACTTACCATGTCTGCTGGAAATAAAACAACCCAGGAGGTTTCTGGAGTGTGTGGCAGATAATATCCTGACACAGCTGGTGAGTGAGCCATCTAGGGAAGGCATTTGCTGGAACTGTTGTTTGTGAACAGAGAAGGACTGGTGGGTGATGTGATGGTTGGCTGTCTTGGGCACATCAATCACTAAATGACAGTTTTCAATTCTCAAGACAGAAAAGAAGCAGGGTCAGCAAAACTACCTGGGAATTCCAGAGGGCAGACTTTAGCCTGTTTAGGACACTGATTGGCAGAAACCCTTGGGAGGCAGTCCTGAAAGGCAAAGATATCCAGGAAGGCTGGACATGATTTTCAAGAAGAAATCTTAAAGCCATAGGAGCAGGCTGTCCCCATGTGCCAAAAAGACAAGGTGCCGGGGAAGAAGACCAGCCTGGCTGAACAAGGAACTTTAGCTGGAACTCAGGAAAAAAAGAGGAGAGTTTAAGCCTTTTGAAAGAAGGGGCATGCAACTCAGGAGGACTACAAATATGTTGTGAAATTATACAGGAAAAAAATTAGAAGTACCAAAGCCCAACTAGAATTTGATCTGACTACTGTCATAAAAGACAATGAAAAATTTTTCTGTAAATATTTTCCTGAGAAAGGCAGGCTGGGACAATCTCCATCCCTATTTGGATGCCGGGGGAAACATAGCGACAAAGCATGAGAAAAAGGCTGAGGTACTTGATGGCACATTTTCCTCAGTCTTTAATGGCAGGACAAGTTGTTCTGAGGGTACCCAGCCCCCTGAGCTGGAAGACAGGGTTGAGGAGCAGAATGAAGCTCACACAATCCAAGGGGAAACAGTCATTGAGTTGCTACACCACTTAGACACACAAAGGTCTATGAGGCTGATGCCATGATGATTTTTTGCCTTTTCTTTTATATACCTTTTATATACCCTTTTATATAGCTTTTATGTATCCTCAGTGCTTTTAGCATGCATATTTGTAATTCCTTAACTTTGATAATTTAGCGTAGACTTAATATTCCTTTAAGCCAGGAGACCAAACATCCTGGAAGCTTCGCATTTAGAGGTCAGAAAGCCGTAGAAACCAAGGTCCCTTCTAGAACACATTTTGTAAATGAAGATAGGCCCATCGGGGGGGAATTCCTCCAGATGGGGGGCTCATTCAAGTCTCTCATTGGGGAATCTTTGATAGATATGCCAATTTGCAAGGCCTATAAATTGTATATGCGATGTATCGTGTGTGTGCATTTCAGTGTGCTTTTCAGCGCATTCCACCCAGACAAAGTGGTGCACCTTTAAGGATCCTTAAATAAGTACTGAGGTAAAAACCCCTTTTCCCTTAATCGTGTTTGGATCTTAATTTTAAGACCAGGCAAAGGCATCAAGGCCAAATGGGATGCAACCAGAGTTACTAAGGGAGCTCATGGAAGTGCTTGCTGAGCCATTTTCCATGGCTTATTGGCAGTACTGGCTACCCAGAAAGGTCCTAGCTGACTGGAATTTGAAAAATGTGACTCCCATCTGTAAGAAGAGCTGGAAAAAAGACCTAGGGAACTAGAGGCCTGTCAGCCTGACCTTGGTGCCACGGAAGGTCATGGAATAGATCATCCCGAGCCTCATCATGTGGCAGCTGCAGAGCAACCAGGGGGATCAGAGCCAGTCAGTATGGGTTTGTGAAAGTCAGGTGCTGCTTGACCAACCCAATCTCCTTATATGACAGAGTGACATGCTTACTGGATGAGGGAAAGGCTATGGATGTTGCCTAACTGTACTTAGTAAAGCTTTTGACACCATTTCCAACAGCATTCTCTTGGAGAAATTGGCTTGAATTGGTGGACTGTATGCTGTGAAAGCAAACTGGCTGTATGGCCGGGCCCAGAGAGTGGTGGTGGATGGAGTTTCAGCTGGTGGCCGGTCACTGGTGGTGTTCCCCAGGACTCAGTACTGGGGCCAGTTCTGCTTAATATCGTTATTAATGATCTGGATGGGGAGTCGAGTGCACTCTCTGGCACTATAAGGATGACACCAAGCTGGGTAAGAGTGTTGACCTGCTGGAGGGCAGGAAGGCTCTGCAGAGGGATCTGGACAAGCTGGATCATGGGCCAAGGCCAGTGGTGTGAGGTTCAACAAGGCTCAGTGCCAGGTCCTACCCTTGGGTCACAACAACCCCAGGCAGTGCCACAGGCTGGGGCAGAGTGGCTGCAAAGCTGCCCACAGGAAAAGGACCTGGGGGTGCTGGTGACAGCAGCTGAACATGAGCCAGGGTGTGCCCAGGTGGCCAGGAAGTCCAGGGGCATCCTGGCTTGTATCAGCAACAGTGTGGCCAGCAGGACCAGGGCAGGGATTGTTCCCCTGTACTCGGCACTGGTGAGCCTGCAACCTCAAGTCCAGTTCTGGGCCCCTCACTGCAAGAAGGACATGGAGGTGCTGGAGCATGTCCAGGGAAGGGCAGTGGAGCTGGGGAAGGGTCTGCAGCACAAGTCCTATGAGGAGCAGCTGAGAGAGCTGGGGTTGTTTAGCCTGGAGAAAAGGAGGCTCAGAGGAAATGTTATCACTCTTAACAATTGCCTGAAAAGAGGTTTTAGCAAGGTGGGTGTTGGTCTCCTCTCCCAGGTAACAACTGACAGGACAAAAGGAAATGGCTTCAAGGGTGCTAATGGAGGTTTTGGTTGGATATTAGGAAAAATTTCTTCACAGGAAGAGTGGCCAAGCATTGGAACAGGTTGCCCACGGGAGTGGTGGAGTTACCAACTCGGGAGGGACTTAGAAGGTGCATAGATGTGGCATTTAGGGACAAGTTTAGTGGTGAACTTGACAGTGGAGTTTAATGGTTGCACTTCATGCTCTTAGAAGTCTTTTCCAAACCAGATGATTCTGTGATTCCATGTTGTTTCTATGAAAGGATGAATAGCTTAAGAGCACTGTCAACAGTGGGTAGGCTGAAAGCTAGATGGTTTTGGCCTTCATAAGGGACAGTGAATCCCTTCTGTGGCAACTCAATTTTCCTGTGAGCTTCATGGGCAGGAAGCCTAGCTTCTGCTTTTGGTAGATACTGTAAACTCACTTTTGCAACAAATATGTTTGTGGGTATTGAACTGAAAATACCTACCCTTCCACCACAACTACCTTACCATTGTCTGGATAAAGATGTGTACTCATTTTAACCAAATTCCTTCCATTCTGTCCATAGTGAGACTATGAATGTATACTTTTTGGAGTATACTGTATACTTTTTGGAGTATACATGTATACTGCATGCTAAAATTGCTTCTTGTGTCTCTGCAGCCACCAAACACAACTTACAGACAGTACTTTCTGAATGGACATACAGATAATAACAGTGTCATTAAATTCCTGGGTTTAAGTTGTGCCTTATGAACTTGTGTAATAATTGTATAGGTACCAGTGAAGTAAAATATTCTTACCAAGATGCAGAATATGAGGATCCAAATTTTTTGATCTTCTGTTGCTTCAGTGTGTGATCATGGAAAAATCTTCACACTTCTACATGTTTCTGTTCTCTTGTCTTCAGAAACTGTCTTTGTACTCCTTTGGATGATAACATTGTATTTGAATAGACACTGAATTTGGCAGTAAGCAACTTGCACAATCTAGATCTTACTGTTCCCCCTACACCTTGCCAAAAATAAAAGATAAAACATGCTACAGTTACTTGAAATAACTTCTAATTTGTGATACATCCACTTAATCACGGTCATTTTAAAATGCACTTCATCTAAAATCTTACATGAAATTCTGTATCAGGGATGTCTAAATTCAGAAAATATACTCTTGACTTTTCTTAAGTGATGTAAAATAAGAGTGCACTTTTATCGCATATATTGTATTTAGATTCTTGTGAAATGTGGCCCAAATACTAAAGTGCTATAGGATTTCTGTGATTCATGAAGACTATGAAAATACATTAGTCATCATGAGAGCGACAGTTACTTAGTGCTTAAAAGCACCAATATGTAATAACTATAAGGCCTGAAACAAGATTTGGTGATCAGAGAGAATGTTGGGACAGCTCATAGAACTGGAGAACTGCAATGGGCAAATGCAGGGTCTGCAGGAAGAACAGGGTGGGAAGACGAGGAGGGGACATCATCTTTTATGTAAGAGAGAGCAGTCAGGATGCATGGGTCTCTGCCTTGGGATGGCTCTCTGCCTTGGGATGGGTGATTAGGTGGCTGGGTCCTGATGGCTAAGTATTACTGGGCAAATCCTAATGTTAGGAGAGGTGTTTATGAAGGGTTAGGAAAGTTGACTCTGATGATGGATGTGGGGAGAAAGCTTTCTAGAGGTACATTGCTGGAAAAAGGAAGAGAAGGGAAAATGTGGGCTCACTGCTGAATGGTCAGGGATCTAGAAGTAAGGGATATGGGAAAGGCCAAAGTAGTCAATACCTTCTTCACCTCAGTCTTTAGAGATATAGCAATCCCAGTTCACTAAGAATAGGGAGCAAGGCCAGGGCAAGGAATACTTATCCTTGGTGGAGGAAGAGCAGGTTAGAGAACATTTAAATAAACTCGATATTCATGCATCCACAGGACCTGACAGGTTGCACACATGAGTACTGAGAGAATTGGCCCTTGTCATTGTGAGGCCACTCTCAAGTGTGTTTGAAAGGTTACTGCAACTGGAAGACGTTCCTAAAGACTGGAAAAAAGCAAATGCCATCCCCATCTTCAAGAACGGCACAAAGGAGGATTCAGGGAACTACAGACTTACCATCCTCACCTCAATTCCAGGCTCAAAGGGTTAGAGTGACTTGCACAAATACCTGCTGGTGGGGGGTGGTCACCACTGCTATGCTACAGGGATTGAGACTGAATCCACTATTGTTTAACAATTTCATTAAGGGCCTAGAAGTGGTGGGACAAGAGTGCAACCTTAGAAAATTTGCAGATGATACAAAACTGAGATGACTGTTGCTATTCAGACAGATCTGGACAGGCTGGAGAAATGGGTGAACAGAAACATCAGGGGAAAATGCCAAGTCCTCCTTGGGAGGGAAAGGGTTCCCTTGGAGGGAAATAACCCTCCGCACCACCACAGGCTGAGGACTGACCAGCTGGAAAGCAGCTTTGACCAAAAAACATCTGGAGGTCCTGAAGAATGAGTAGACCATGAGCCAGCAACATGCATTTAATAGCAGAGGCCGACGGCCTCCTTGTCTGCATTAGGAAGAGTGTTGCCAGCAGCCAGGGAGATTTCATCCTCTCTCTCTGCTCAGCCCTGATGAGAGACATCTGGAGTGCTGTGCGCAGTCCTGAGCTCTCCAGAACAAGTGAGACATGAACATACTGGAGTGAGTCCAGCAAAGGGTCACAATGATGAAGAGATTGAAGCAGTTCTCACTGAAGGAAAGGCTGACAGAGCTGTGCATCTTTACCCCAGAGACATCTTAGGGAGATCTTATTACTGTATATAAATATCTGGTGAGCAAAGACAGAGCCAGGCTCCTCTCAGTGACAGAAGAAACAGCAAAAATCAAAATACACAAAATTCCATTAAAAAATAAGAAGAAAGTTTTTTACTATGAGGGTGACTGATTGAAGACTGAATGAGCGTGGTTGTGAACAGGCTGCTCAGAGAAGTTAAGTCTCCATCCCTAGAAATAGTCAAACTTAATTGCACACACAGCCCTAAGCAACCTGCTGTGGCTGACCTGTTCTGGGCAGGGGTGGAACTGTGTGTGCTCCAGAGGTGCCAACCAGCTTTGATGCTTCTGTAGTTCTGGAGCTAGAACCTCAGTTAGACTCAGTGGTAGCATAGTACAGTCACAGGAACAAAGACTGGACACACTGTGCTACTGTCAATATTCTCTCAACAAGAAAGAACAGAATCTGAATTTGTATTCATAAAGTACAAGGGCACGTGGAGTAGATCTGTGGTCTTTCATTCTGTGTATCACATGCCTTAAGAAAACCCAAGACAGCACCTGAGGAAAAAAGAAGAGGGTTTAGCCTGAACAGGGATGAAACCCCAAATTTTTTTCTGCCCCTGTCTTCTAATGGCAGTCTGTGCCACTTTTTTTGAACATTCACTTTTTGCCTTGAGTCTTTGCCTTTCCTAATTGCTGTTGTAGGGGACATGATGCCCGGCATTGACTTACCTGGTGTGCTGCCATGCCATGCTCCTGCCTGGCAATCCTGTGACTGGAAGCCTGGTGAGGAAGATCTGCACTCACAGGATGCCCCTGCTTACCCTGGCCCACAGTTACCCATAAGATGGTCCTGCACAGCCCAGGGTAGCTTGCTGAGGAAGCTCATGTGATGCTCTTAGCAAGGAAGGATTTCACACCCATGTTTTTCAAAGAACTGGAGCTTGTTCCTCCCCTTGAATGATGCACCAGGGTTATGCAACAGGCTTGCTGGCAGCAGTTGCACCTGCCCTGATTATCAAGCTCTCGCAAATAGTACTTCTGCTCTTCCTGCCTCCTGCTGCTTTAAACAAGCATGAGGCTTGTTGCAGGTGTGCAGCCCAAGTCCCCCCATCAGCCTCCTGGGGCAGGCCTTTTGGGCACTTGCTTGACCACCGTTGCTGGGACAGACATGTCTGCCTTCATTTCACAGCCCTGCAACCACCCATGTGCACAGACAGCATTGTTTCATTATAGGATCAGCCTCCAGGAGAGGTATCACAGACTGTGAAAATGAGCTGGAGAACCCCACAGAGCCACAGTAAAGTAAATGGGACTCTACCTATGTGGAATGGGACATACACTTTTTGAGTCTTTTTACATTATAATAATTTTAGATGCTACCAAAAAGAAAAAAAGTAAATCCCAAAATAGCAACAGATTTTAAGCTTTAGTATGTAACAGGTTTTGAATTTGACAGATTTGATTGTACAAATTAGGAAAGAAATTAAAATGTACATAAGAGGCTTGAAAAAATGTTTTCTCTAGGCTCACTGCAATGGGTAAAAAAGTGTAGTGCAAAAGTGTACATATTTATACCAAAAGAAGGCTACAATGCCCTTGACTGTATACCACAATTCCCACTGCTAATTTGTTTTTCATAACATTGTATATGTTTGGCTCACTTACTCAACATACAAAGCCTTATATCACAAACAAAGGCTGTTGTTTACAGATGCCAAGCCTACTAGACGACCCTAGATTGGTCTACTCTAGCCCAACCAGTGATAAAGTATCCCTGTTTGACTTCAGCAAAGAAGCCAAATCTATGTAAATAAGTGATGCAACCCGCGATGTCAGCCAAGGGAATTGGTGATGTGTTGTCCCCGAGTGTCCTTGTGGAATCCAGCACTCTCGGAGATGCTGATCCCCCGTTGGAGACACCCAGGAGGGGCTCTGGAGCCGCCACGCTAACACTTGCAACCGCTGGTGCGGTGGAGGGCACAATCACACACAGAGGCACGCTAAAGCGTCAACCAAAGACAAAGGAGCAAGAGGGGTCTTCCATGTGGGTTCCAAGGGGTTTATTCTCTTGAAGGGTCCAGGGGAGAAAGACCAAGACAATTAAGGGCTCCAGGGTTATATAGGGGGCTGTACAATGGGTGGGTAGAGCAACACAAACCAATTGGGTGAGGGCCAGGGGGCGGAGAGGGTACTGAGTGGAGACACAACAACCAATGGGGAAGGAGAGGGGAGAGACAAGGGAACAGGGGACCAATGGGGTGTTGAAGGAGAGGGAACCTTCTAGAAATCATACATATTGACAGGGGAAAATACATATTCAAAAAGACATATATAAAGGAGGGTGGAGGGCCAGCGGGCCAACCAAAGACAAGGAATCTACATATCCATGCAAGGCCTAGTGGGAACTCGCCCTAATGTGGGGAAGACTCTTCGAGCCTGCCCATCAGCCCTGGGCCCCACAGCTTCTTGAACACAGATGTTGTGGTTTACACACTGCAATAAATAAGTAGATGATTTGGTTGATAACTGTATGCTGAATTTAAATTAAGATCTACTAGGCATATGTTTTTCTGGGTGGATATTTGTCTTAGAGAAGGTCTCTACTAGATTCTTAAATTTCATCTGCAATATCACCCACTCATGGAGTAGGCAGTAGAGTTCTCATAAACAGTACTGTGTGTTGCATTCATTTACTACTTCAGGTGTCAGAAAGTTGTTTTTCTGGAAAGGACAATGCTCACTTGATCTTTACAGCAGTTATGAAGTTCAGCCACACTGTGATGAAGGCAAGGACTTGCACTTACTCTGCCGGACACCAGAGTGTGGAAAGTGACAATTAATTGCTTTATCCTTTGTCACTGTCCGGAGTGGATTGATTTAATCAGAACAGATCAAGAGGATAATTCCATCCATCCATCCAAAGACTTTTCTGCCATTGTCTTTGAGCATAAAGAAGAAATTTTGAAGCCTCACCTGTGGCTAGTCAGACAGCTGAACACTTCACTTCTCTGGTGTCTGTACAAATGACACTGCTTAGACTCAGAAACGTCTGACATTGACACGCCTACAAAAGTCATCAATTTGGCACCATTCCCTGCTATTAAAAAGTTGGAGCAAAATTGCTTTTGTAGCAATTGTTTAAATGTCTATCCCAACTCTGGTTAAACAACTAAAACCCCTAAATTCTATAATCAAAGGAATTTCCTTCAGGATTAGGGCTGAAAATTTTTGTAATTTTATGAAAAGAAATACAGATTCTCAGTGGCTTCTATAATCTCAGATTTTGCATGGCAACCAAACAAATCCATATTTCTCTATTTCAGATACAATCTGGCATAATATATGCCTAGTAAATGTATTTTACATTTGTAATATCAGATACTGAAGAACAACGTCTTATTTTTACTCATTATACAGGTAAAGGTGCTCTAGGAACATATCTCAATATAATTTTAAAAATAATTACTGACACTTCTGTGTATGATACTTGTTTATTAAAAACACAGTGTAGCCAAACTCTAAGCAACTTTAAATCAAATGAGCACAGAATCATTAGGTCGGAAAAGATTTCTAAGATCATCAAGTCCAACCTTGGACCCATCACTACCTTGTCAACTCAACCATAGCACTTAGTGCCACATCCAGTAATTTCTTTAAACCCCACAGGAATGGTGATTCTACCACCTCCCTGCGCAGCCCATTCCAATGCTTAACAACCCTTTCCATAAAGTTCTTCCTGATGTCCAACCTGAACCTCCCCTGGCACAGCTTGAGGCCATTTCCTCTTGTCCTGTCACTTCTTGCCTGGGAGAAGAGGCCAACCCCCACCTGGCTACACCCTCCTTTCAGGCAGTTGTAGAGAGTGATAAGGTCTCCCTTGAGCCTCCTTTTCTTCAGCCTAAATAACCTCAACTCCATCAGCTGCTCCTCATAGGACTGGTGTTCCAGACCCTTCACCAGGTCCATTGCTCTTCTTTGGACATGCTCCAGCATCTCCATGTCCTTCTTGCAGTGAGGGGCCCAGAACTGGCTGAGTACAGGGGGACAATCCCTGTCCTGGTCCTGCTGGCCACATTCTTTCTGGTGCAGGCCAGGATGCCATTGGCCTTCTTGGCCACCTGGGCACACCCTGGCTCATGTTCAGCTGCTGTCACCAGCACCCCCAGGTCCTTTTCCTGTGGGCAGCTTTGCAGGCACTCTGCCCCAGCCCGTGGCACTGCCTGGGGTTGTTGTGACCCAAGAGCAGGACCTGGAAACCTTGGCCCATTGATCCAGCCTGTCCAGATCAGCCTGTCCAGATCCCTCTGAAAAACCTTCCTACTCTACAGCAGATCCCACCCAACACTCCCACCCAACACTCCCACGCAACTTTGTGTTATCCAAAAACTTAACAAGGGTACACTTGACACCCTCATACAGGTCATTGATGAAGACATTAAACAGAATTGGCCCCAGTACTGAGCTCTGGGGAGCACCACTGGTGACCGGCCACCAGCTGAATGTAACTCCATCCACCACCACCACTCTCTGGGCTCAGCCAAACAGCCAGATCTTAACCCAGTGAACAGTGTACCAGTCCAAGACATGGGCTGCTGCCTTTTCCAGAAGAATGACATGGGGGACGATATAAGGCTTTGCTTAAGTTTGGGTAGACAATATCCACAGCTCTTCCCTCATCCATTAGGCAGGTCACCTTGTCATAAAAGGAGATCAGGTTGACCAAGTAGGACCCGCCTTTCCTAAATCCGTGCTGGCTGGGCCTGATCCCCTGGTTGTCCTGTACATGCTGAGTGACCACAATCAAGAAAATCCGTTCCATAACCCTCCCCAGCACTGAGGTCAGACTGACCAGTCTGTAGTTCCCCAGATCCTCCTTCTGACCCTTTTTGTGGATGAGCATCACATTGGCCAGCCTCCAGGTCTGGGACCTTCCCAGTTAGCCAGGACTAATGGTGGAGATTTTCTTGGTGAGCTCTTCTAACAGCTCCCTCAATACCCTTGAATGAATACCATCCAATCTCATAGATTTCTGAGTGGCTAAATGGCTTAGTACTTCATTGTGCATTGCAGGAGATCTATTCTGCTCCTTGTACCCTAGCTCAGGGGGCTAGGGTACAAGGATAATTGTCTTACTGTTAAAGACTGAGCCAAAGAAGACATTAGGACCTCAGCCTTTTCCTCATCCTTGGTGACAATGTTCTCCTCCATGTCCAATAAAGGATGGAGATTTTCCTTGGTCTTCCTTTTGTTGATGTATTTATAAACCCACTTTTTATTATCTTTCACAGCAGTGGCTAGATTGAGTTCTAGATGAGCTTTTACCTTTCTAATTTTCTCTCTACATGTGCTAATGACATTCTTGTACTCTTCCTGAGTTACCTACTCCTTCTTCCAAAGGTCATAAACCCTCCCTTTTTATCTCTAAGTTCCTAATTATACTGAAAATACTGATTAACATGTCAAGCTTATGAATTATCCATGGATGTGCTACTACAGTGTTTTAGTTCATACTAAAGCTTATACACTGTCAAGGCAAATCTATTGCTCTGAGTTACTGTGCTTTGATTCCCTTCATGATGCCATCTTGGTACATACAAACTACACACAGCGTTGCAAAACACTTTCCAATGTAAACAATGGAAGGTGCGTTCCATGAGGGCACATAACATGTTTTATTTGCTAATGCAGATGCAAGAGCCTCAACTCAGTGATCAGGCTGCACCCACTTAAGTCCACCAATGTATAGCAAGCACAGAGGCAGGAGGAGAAAACTCTCAGTATGTACAGCTTATGCCACACCCTGCAGTGCTTATCATGCACATAAAAGGCCAGGTGTCACCAGTTTTACATATGCTCTTTATGATCAGCCTTTATGATCAGTTCTTGCAATCTTGCCCCTTCGTCATTCCTGCCCATGACTTGTGTCTTGGAATTATCAACAGGGTGCCACATAGGAACCTACAGGGAATCCAGGAAAGTGCACTTCTTGTAAAACTGTGTGGACAGAGAACTCACAGTACAAGGAAGACACCAAATTGATGGTCTACCAGTGTTGTCTCATCAGCCACTGATGAGAGGACCAGCAGTGAGGATAAAATATAATTTAAGAAAATTAAGTATTTTCTATGTGGAAAAGATATCAACTTATCCTCATCAGAACCCAGGACTTGCAGAGCAGCATAGCAGTATAACAGAGGGCCTAGGCAACCCTGAAGTGTGCGCACACCTGAGCCTCCTGACCAGCAAAGCAGTAAGGCCATCTGTTCCCATCCTCAAGGTCAAACATGCAGACTGCACAGGTAGTTGAGTCAGCAGAGGAAAATGAGGCTCAGTTCCTCAACTATCTGGTACAGACTGATAGAGAAATCCTGGTGTACCCAAATGAATAACAAGGGAGATAACTGTCCCCTTTACTCTGCTCTAGTGAGACTCCGCCTGAAGTACTGCATCCAGCTCTGAAACCCTCGGTACAGAAAGGACACGGACCTCTGGAGCAGGTCCAGAGGAGGGCCACAAAGCTTAGGGCTGGAGCACCTCTGCCATAAGGAGAGGCTGGGAGATTTGGGGTTGAACAACCTGGAGAAGAAAAGGCTCTTAGGAAATCTTATTGTGCCCTTTTAGTACTTATTAAGGGGACTTAAAAGCAAGATTAACATAGACCTTTTAGTAGGGCTTGTAGTGATAGGACAGAGGGTAATGGTTTTAAGCTTAAAAAGGGCAGATACAGACTAGATATTTGGAAGAAATATTTTACAATGAGGGTGGTAAAACACTGGCATAGGTTTCCCAGAGAGGTGGTGGATGCCCCTGGAACGATTCAAGGTCAGGTTGGACAGGAATCCGAGCAACCCGATCTAATTGGAGATGTCCCTGCTCATTGCAGGGGGGTTGCACTGGATGATCTTTAAGGGTCCCTTCCAACCCAAACTATTTTAGGACTGTGATTCTATGACACTCCAGGATGCTAACTGAAGAAGAAAAGTCAACATAAAAAACTGTTAACCTAAACAGTAAAAACCATATACTCTTCATGCAAACTCCAAGGGACTGAACCTATGGACCAAGACAACTTCACCTAACCCTACACAAACCCCAAAATACTAGTAGGCATTTGGAAAACATGTACCGCATACAGCTGGAGTACAGGTATGCAGATCACCAAGTAAGAGGGGACATTCACTTCATAAGGGGGATAAGTAGAAAATACTCAAGAGAAAAGTGAATGACTTGTTACGGCTATAAGATAACGGAAGAGTAAAATTCTTATATGTCCTACTATTTACCCAAAAAGTAAGTACTAACTAACTAACTAACTTATTTAAGTAGAATTGTTTAGTCTTCTGTATATTTACTACAGTATCCAAAAGAACCATGCCTGGCAAGCAATTGGACATTGCAGTCTCTAGATCTGCTGAAATTGCCTATCCTTTAACATCAGCATCTATATATACCTCCTTTGCCTTTTTCCCCCACATCATGAGTACTCTTGAGAATTAAAACCACAGAAATCAATGGTACTAGACTTCCGAGAAAGCAAAAGGGCTTGTTTCCTCATATAACAGCTGCCAGACAGTTAGCGTTTCTTGACAAAAGATTTTGCAAATGCAAAGCTTATACATGAGTTTAAGGGGTGACTACAGAAGTTCTTGGAAAATATTCTCTGATGTATATATAAAAAGATTAATCATGCAGGGTTCAGAAAATCACTCAGCTGAAAATGGCCAAAAGGTGGCAAAGTTAAACAAGTAAAATGCGTTTATGCTGCTTATTGCACTTGTCCAGGCATTAACTTATACTATCTGGACCAGTAAGTATACTGGATTAGATGTACCCACGGTCTGAATCAGTTTGATTACTGTCACACACTTTACTTTAGTATTTTGGATTGTCTTCGCACTGTTTCATAACTTACCTAGCTACTGTGTTCTGCACAACATGGCTGACAGGAATGCCTTATGGTACCTTTCAGATATGCTACAAATGGCAGAATGTATCTGAAAACCATTTGGAAATGCAAACAACCTATGAAGTGGACTTAAAATAAATAAAAAATGGGCAATATTGTACGAAATTACCAGACAGGGTGATTAGGACTTTATAAGAAATATCCAAACTATGAGATTCTGTATTTTGGAAAAGTTCTGAGGGATGACATTGTAGCTCTGTTGAAAATAAAAAAAGCATTATAAATCTAGCATATATTAAAAAAAGTAATTCAGAGAAATAGCCTTTCTTGCATTACCATTCTCAACATACAAAATCGCAGTAGAAATTCCTACATATGACACTAGTTCTTTTGTCAGAGGTGTTTAAATTTTGAATCTGGCAACCAAAAGTGATAATTTTCAAGGTACATGAGCAAATTCTGTCCAACCATCTTTTAGTTCCTGGGTGAAAAACTGACATATATATATATATATATGTATATATATATATATATATTCTGATTATTCCTTATCCACGTAGTAAGGTATAAAATTACTTCGAGATATGCAGCATATTTTGCATCTAAATACAAAACACGAGGCTTTTAGCAACACAACCACTTTTAATCAACACTGCTTTCATATTTAAATTTGGCAGGTTGTTTAATACTGCCATTAGTTACAAAAATTCTATGAAGAGACTGAATGTTTTAGTGATTATCTTGCAGTGAATAACTATTGAATAAGTTAAAAAAATTAAGATGAGACATGCATTCTTTGATGAAGATCAAATTGTTAAAATGTTGAGATAAAAGTTTTCAGAAATTTATTTGAAATTATTTGAAACAGATTCCATTAGGTCCTGACTGATCTAAGTGGGTACCTCTGCAAATTAACTTCATAGATGGAAGCATCAAAATATTGAAGTGATTAAATAATTTTCCTATAACAAAAGTAGCGACTTCCCTTTGACACAGAAATTGATCATGTTCTTATAGACTGAAATGCTGCTATATTAAAATATTTGCAAATATACTGGCTCAAGGAAAATGTATAGTGATATTTATACATATATTTTAAATTTCTGCCAAGGCCTTGATTTTTCTTTCCATACAGATAGACACAAAAAGTTCTGTGATTTCAGGAAGAAAATCAACAGCCCAGTGCTTTTATCCTCCAGCTTTACTGCATTTACCACAGCTCACCCTACTAAAGTTGCCAAGCATGTAACAATGGAAGTGACAATTGACACAACAGAAAAGACAATATCCAGAATTAAAGTACTTAAGGTCAATGCTTTCTTTAGCAACATAAATGACATGAATGTTGCTAAAGCTTTACCATGGAATTAGGTCACATCACTCTGGCAACAATTTTCTGGTAAAACTACTCAGTATCTGACACCTCTGTTTGGTTTTCACTCTGTTCATATGAAATTTTAAATTGTATGAAACCCAAATCCTAAAACCTTCCCATGTACCAGCTAAATTAAACTACCTGTATTTACTAGATAGACAGAATAAAAGATGCTTATCAAAATACCTTTTAACTGAATCAATTGAATGCATTGCTATATATTTCTATTAAATTAGATTGCTTATAGCTGTGTCTCATTTTCATGTTTTTGAAAAGGCTAGTCATGCAAGTGAGTGTGAGCTCTTAAAACACCCAGACATCCAATGAGGCTGAAGATCTCGGGTGAAGTTACTAGTTTAGCATCTCATGAAAATTAGGTTCCACAGCAGAAGTAGCAAGGCATAGCCTCAGCTATAAAGTGCTTTAATTAGTTTTATCAATTCAAGATTGTTCTGTAATAGACTTTAAATCTCTGTCAGTCAAGATCTTGTTTGCATATACTTAACCTTATTTCCCAGTATTTTTTATTAAATGTTACAGCTTATGATGGTTACACAGGGCCCTAAAATCAGAGTAAATCTACTAATGTAAGAGCAAATTCAATTTGTTTCTGTAGGGACTGGTGGATTGTAGGGCATTCCACACAAATGTCTTTTAGCAGGAGATATGAGACAGATGTGACTGGTAAACCATGTATTGGTAGAACATGTGAGGACACAGACCACTACACAGGGCAAGAGGGAACTCCATGGTCTACATGGGTTATAGGCAAGCACTACTGGCTAGACAGACTGCTGCAACTGTGTATAAAGCTTCAGAGATACTTTTCTGGCTTGTAAAGGACTGCAGAAAGGGATGCACAGTGGGGAACTACAGGGACACAGTATCAGCCAGTAGATGCAGGGGCATTGTACATAACCTCACAGTCACCTGCCCACATGAAGAACTTCTTTACCTTGAGGGTGGCAGAGCACTGGGACAGGCTGCCCACCGAGGGGTTGGAGTTCTGCTCTCGAGACATTCAAAACCCACGTGGACATGTTCCTGTGTAACCTGCTCTGGGTGACCCTGCCTTGGCATGGGGGGCTGGACTAGATGATCTCCAGAGGTCCCTTCCAACCCTGTGACTCTGTATACACCTGGAAGGAGCAGACACAGCCTGTCAGGAGAGCATCCGGTTATCACACTGAGTGGTAACCTCTCTGGAGGTGTTTAAGGAAAGACTGGACATGGCACTCAGCGCCTTGTCTAGATAACATAGTGGGGTTCGGTCACAGATTACAATCGACGATCTCAGAGGTCTTTTCCAACCCAATTGATTCTGTGACTCAGTGCGCCAGCTGGGACAACGGCCCAACGCAAGCATTCGGGCCGGAAGGCCACGTGGGCTGAGAGCAGCCACCGGGCACTCCGGGGCCTNGTTGGGCCGCGCCACCGCCCCCGCCTCCCTCCGTCCGCCCGTCGGTCCCTCCCTCCCGCTCCCGCTCTCCTTTTGTGAGTTATAGCAACCGTTGCCTTGTGAGTCGAGCGCCATAGTCACCGTAGTCCTGGCGACTGTTACCCATCAACAACAGCCGCTCCGCTCCCGCTCCTGCTCCTCCTCCTCCNCAGTGCGCCAGCTGGGACAACGGCCCAACGCAAGCATTCGGGCCGGAAGGCCACGTGGGCTGAGAGCAGCCACCGGGCACTCCGGGGCCTTGGCTCGGCCCCCTGCAGAAGTCCAGGGTCGGCAGGGCTGCCTCGAGGCCACCGGGGAGCCAGCGGGACGGGAAAGACGACAGGCACGGTGGCGGCCACACTCCCCCTTCCATCACCGCCTGTCGCCGGCGACCCAGTCCTCCTCTTCCTCCTCCTCCTCTTCCTCCCTCCCTCGGAAAATGGCAGCGCGGGCCACGGGTGGTGGGGGAGCGGCCCGGCCGCCGCCATCTTGAGGCGGGAGGGACGGCGGCCGCCGAGCCCCTCCCGCCCNCCGCAGCCGCCGCCAGCAGCAGCAGCGACAGCGGGAGCGCCGCCGCAGCCCGCCCCGGCACAGGTGAATGCGCTCGGCGGGCGCACCCCGGCCCTCCCTCCTCCTTCTCCGCGCGGCATCCAGGCCCGGGCTGCGCCCTCGGGCTGCGCCCGTGCTCGCGGGGCGGCGAGGGGACGCGAGGCTCCCTGCCGACCCCCCCCGGCCCTCCCGGGAGCTGCGTGCGATGGGGGGGAGAGGGGCGGCGGGGATAGACGGGGGTGTCGGGTGGGGAGCGGGGCCGGCCGCCGTGCGGGCTGAGGAGGAGGAGAGGCTGGGCGATGCCGGAGACGCAGGCACGCTGCGGGACCTCCAGGACAATCGCTGGGATGCGGTGGGTGTGCGTCTGAGTTGGGTCGCGTTTGTACGGGTCGGGAGATGGAGAAATCGGGGGACGCGCTGCGGCCGCACGCAGAGGTTACTGGCTTTCAACCTGAAAAAAGCAGTACGGTTGGGAGGAAAGATGCAGCCGGAGACGGATCTTGTAGGACAGCAAGAGTAGGGGTTGATTTCCCCCTTTCACTTACAGGGGCCTTGTTCTGATTTGATGTGACTACGAAATGTTGCAGGTTTTCGTGAACTTGCTGTATCTTTTAATGATACTCTCGTGCTATCGATTGTATCAGTCTTTTTTTTTTTTTTTTTTTTTTTGGGCTTTCTCTGTGTAATTTTTTTCTTTTATTCATAATTAATGTTGCGGTTTATTTTCGTGCAAGCTATATTTTCTTTGTATTGTGAAGTGGGGTTTTGTTTATTCAATACCCTCACCAATGCACACACAGAGTAGCAAGTTGGTTTTTTTTCTTATTATACTACTTCTGCAGGGAATTGTTTTTAAATGATGGTTTCATATTGACAGTGTAGCATGGAACAGTGCATGTGTCGGTCTAGTTTATTGCACAGTGAGTTACGTTCATGTGGAGAGAATCCATTTGTTTCTTTAAACTCTCCACGATTAAGGAAATTCAAGATACTGACTGCGGATTTCAGTGCTGAGCAGCAAAGAAAGGAGAAAGAAATAGTATTAAAAAGAAGTCTGTGTGATTTTGTTATTGGTGCTGCTTTTAAAGAGTACTTTTGTGAAAGAGGAAAGGGGCAGCTATTTACCTCTCCAAGAGATGTAGTAGGACTCATTTTATTAATGAGTATGGTTTGCTTCTTATTTTCAATCCAAAATGCTTGCTTTCTTCATCCTTTTTGTGATGGCTTATTAAGATCTAAAGGTTTGTGTTGTCATTGATGTCAAATCATACTTCTTATACTTTTTGAATTCTTTGGATGAAGTGAATTTTTGGTATCTTTTATGGCAATGAAACATTTAACATCTTAACATTTCCATATCGAGTTGCACTCTCCCCTTTGACTTGTCAAATCATGTGATGTTTTGGCAGGCTTTTTTCTTTCTGAAGTGGAGACTTATTTATTTCCTTATTTATTTAGTAAAATAATTAGGAAAAAAATAATGCTTTTGTTTTAAATAAAAACCCTACATTTAATTGTATATACACCTTTTCCATTTCTATATCTTTAGATGTCCAGTGTAAGATATGGAATTTGTCTCACATTGGAACTACCAATGAATGTGAGTGGGGCAATTTTTTCAGGCAGGTATTAACTACAAAATCTGCTAAATAGTTAGTGCATTGCTGATACTGATATTCCTTGAGGTAAGGCATGTCGGCTCTTTTTTTTTTTAATGTGTTTTAATATTTCATAGTTCACAAGAACTTAGAAAATAAACTATTTTGGATAATGACCAAAAAGTCTCTACATCATCATCATCTTATTTTTTTATGCTAAGATGAAACCACTGCATGCTAATTTTGTAGGTCCTGGTGTAAATAAGTTCTAGATACGTTAAGAATTTTCAGTGTGGGTTCTAGTATGGTATCAGTTATATGGTGCATCTAAGTCTTTATGAATTTGTTGTTAGTTTCTGTGATTCATTGGTTTTGAAATAATTCCTGGCATCTACTGTTGTTGAAAAGAGAAGATGTGAGCTCTGCACCATATCCTTCTTTAGTAGCTATGCTAGAGCGGGACAGAATACTGCTCAGGATGGGATCATTCCTGAGTGTTGAAATCAGTCTTTGCAGAACATGTATCCAGGCCCCTTGGTAGCAGAGGGAAGTGTGTGCATGTGCGTGAGACAGAGTTTCTATTCTAACTCTGTGGGGTGATGTACACAGGTGTTTCTTAAAAGTAATTTTAAAAGCATATGATTTTGTGTAAAACCGAAGACCTTTATAGTACTATTTAGCTGCATTTTCCTTAGCCAGTGACTACAATCTGGAAATTAATAAGGCAGGTGTAATCACTGCTTTTAATATTATGGACTTTACTGAAAAAAGTATTGACTCTTTATTCTCTCTGAGATACTGCAATGACCACAGATGAGATCTGCATTATGCAATTCTGATTCCCTAATGCCCTCAACTGACAAAATAGTTGGAGTTTGTGATGCTAACCAGTGTTTGACAATGACATGGCTTGTGATATTTATTTATTTATTTATTTTAAATGCATGGGCTTTCCTGATTATGACAGAGTGTGACTATCTAATTTTGTTTCAACGTATCCAAACAGAATAGCGTCAGGTGCTCTGTTGTGTTACTAGTAAGCTAACCTACATTGTGCTACTTCGGAGAAATCCTTTCAGTGAGGCAGTGTAGGTAAATGAAATGGGTATCAAAGATCCTGTTAAAAGCTGTTAAAGATTTTAAAGTCATGGTGTTTAATTCGATAATTGGGTTCAGCTTTGTTAGTACTATCCCATTTCTTGTTCCTGCCTGACAGGGTAGTTTGTTAATCAAAAACTGCCTACAGAAATAAGTGTTGCACTTTCTTTCCATTTACTAAACTTTTGAGAGGTAAGACTGCTTTTGTTTTCTTCTCTTACTTGAAACACAAGCCAGTGTCTAAAATGCAATAGTACTTTATCATTGTAGTTCTTTTTAGTGTTTTAGCTAGTGTTTCTCATTTTCATGCTTTACTTTGAAAGGCTTTCTTCCCTCTTAAAATATTCTATATTAGATGTATTTTTTACCTGCAGTCTTCAACAGCTTACCATCTGCAGGCATATGTCATGCAGAATGCTTAAAAAAGGAGTAGGCTTTAAAAAATATATATGACTATTAAAATGTTTTTTTAAAATCATTGTCAGTTGAAAAGATGTGAATGCTCTACAAATACAGAATAAAAAAATAAGCTTTCAGTGGCAGTGTAGAGTCCTTGTGGTTGGAGTTCCATTTCAAAATTGAACTCTTTGTCAAATGAGTGTATTATAATACAAAAAGAAGAATGTTTTGAAATTATCAATGAAAATGCCTTTTTTTTAAGACTAAGAGTTAGGGCTGAAAAATTAATGAGGCTTTTGAAATTAATAACTAATGTTTCAGACCTTTTATTTCTATTAGCCACAAGTTTATTTTTTTATGTATTTCGCCTACAGTTGGTTGTCAATCAAAACAATACTTCTCTTTTCTCACAGATGCTATGCATACCCATATTTTGGAAATCTAAGGATCAGTATATATACTGATTTGGCTAAATCTAGTTTGTTAGGGACAGATGGCTGATTTAAACAGGTGTCACTTTCATTTCTTTTGCCTTGTGTTGAAACTTCCAGAGGTTTACAAAAGAGCTTCCTAAAGCAGATGGTGATCTCCACTTCTGTGATTAGTAAAATGTACTTTTGTAGGAAATTATTTTCCCAGTGACTAGGTGTATTTTAATAGTTTGATGTGTCATATAAGAGTTTATGCTTTAATACTTAAAATGTCACTGCAGAGTTTGAAGTGTTTCATATAATACAATCATTTAAAAATTTCTTCTCTCATTGGACTTTTAAAGGAGATATGATTATTTTGGAGTGAAATTCAGCAGTCTGAGTGTGTGGATAGCTGTAGACCTAATAATTGTTATTCTTGCAAAACAAAGCGCAGATATATTGCTTGGTGTAACATTTTGTTTCACTACCATTTTTAGTTAAAGATTACTTCACTTTAGAGTATTTTTTAATAACAATTAATTAGTATTAAGAACACAGGATTAGTTTCAAACTTACGTATGTTTAAATTTTTTTTCTGTCACCCTACTATATTAGCACATCTGCAGTTTTCTTTTCTTTAAATTTTTTTTTAATTTAAAATTTTAAAATATTTTAATAAGAAAGAATGAAATTGAAGTTGGTTTTCTAATAATTTTTGTCATTTTGTTTCTAAGGTTTCCTTTTTTCTTTTTTTTTATGTTGACTTTTTTATCACAATGACTGGTGTTTATTGTTATTTTCTTTCTAGCAGATGCACCAGAGGGTGCTATGCTATTTGAAATACAAAAAAGAAAGAAAATCCTAGAAGTTTGTTCATTGAAATGCATTGATAATGCATGCGGGATTTGAATAAATGTTACTGAAATTTTCACACTTTTTTTTCCCTGTGCAATGCAATATAACAAACTTACTGTTTTGACAATATTATGTTAAAAATCGTATAGGAAATTGGCTGTTCTGTATCTGGTTATGTCTGTGTGTGTAAATACATACACTTAAAATGCAATTTCTGTTCATCAAAAGAAAACAAATATTTATATGTAAATTATGTCTGTATCACATAGCTAAAACTATATAAGCTGTATGCTTACAGAAGTACTACATGAATTTATCTGAGACACACATGCATTTTGGAGTGACCTTATTGTATGTTATATTTTTCATTTATAAGTCTGTATTCACATTTTATGTAGCTTATTTGCTTATATGTGAACACACTTTTTTAAAAATGCATTGCTGTATATAGATTTTTATTCCTTTCTCACTGAAGCTCTTTCTAGATGAAACTGAGGTTGCAGCATACCCATGTACTGTTGAATTGCAAAAAGGACAAGATATTTTTCTCCATCAATCATTAGTTCTGGGAAAGAAAGCCACCAGCGGCCCCCCTCCTCCCCAACCCTCCCCCCCCTCAAAAAAAAGAAAAGAGAAAAACCCAAACCAGCCCCAGCCTCTACATATTTATAAGTAATATTATGTTTCATTTTAAAAAATTCTCTATGGATATATGAACTTGTCAGATTAGAAATTAATTGTAGTAACTTCTGTAGTTTAGTAATGTCTATTTTTTTATCATACCCCGTGAGATTAATAAGGCAATATTTTTATTCCGTGTGTAGGTGGTTAATGGTGTCTAGTTTAGTGTTATTTCCCTTTGGAAACATGAGAAAATATGCAGGCTGTGTCTAGGGTAGTACACCTTAAATTGCTTGATTTTACACACTGTTGCAAACAGTTTAATTGTTCTACCTATTCCACTATTGCAAATTGTTTGGTTAATTAGGAACTTCAATTTTATGGTCCTAAAATCAAGAGGTAGTAGGTGAAATATATTTAAAATTCTATTTGATAAAGAAATTTCACGTTTTACAATATAAATTTTAGTGAGAATTGGAAGGTTGATTTCTAGCAATTCAGACCTCCTCTCTGAATATCGAATTTATTTCTAACCTGTCTTCTTTAAATTCTTGCGTGACATTCATAACAATGCTATGAGCATGCCAGATATTGTATATGAATAACTGAATTTGACTGTACTTGTAGCATCATCATAACTTTATTCATTCATCAAAGAGAGGAAAGAGAAATTTAGCACTATTTTTAAAGGTAATTTCATTTACCTGTAGATCGAGTATGTTGAGTACATCTCAGCTCCTTAGACCATCTCTGAGTAAACAATATGTTTAGTTCTTTCATTTTCTTCTTATTGAAGACTGATTTCAAGTAAGTTTATAAGGTCTTTAAGGCAAGAACCATATATTTTGATTTTGTTCAGGCTTTGGATGCTGCTGCTACAACTAATGACTCAAAGCTGTGTTTACTGTTTATGTACCAAGTAAATGGATTCTCTTTTCTGTTTTACTTCCTCATTATATTTAATCTAACTATGCTTTCTCTTACATACCACCTCAGGGATGTTTTCTAAACTCTGAAAATCAGTGTAGTTAAATCATGCAACGTTGCAAAGTAGAAATAGAAACAAGCAAATCTGTTAAAAGGTGAAGTATGTCACTTTGCAGGTGCCATTGAGTCAGATTATTTTACCTCAGTTAAGGTGTTCTGTGTTTTTTGTCTGATTACTTTTTTTATGTGCTGTTAACTGTACTTTCCTCACAAAGAACTTTAAAAGTATAATAGGATTCTGTGACAGAACTGCTTCTAAGACAGTTATTAAGGTTACAGATAGCTATTTATTTATTCAAAAATACATTTTTGGCTCCAGTGAACTAGTTCATGTCTGCTGAATTTTCAGGTGATTCTTTAATACTTATGGTCTGATTTTCTTTCCTACTCCCCAGAAGTGACTAAATCTGGGGCAGGAAGAAGGGAGAGCAGTCTTGCTTATGTATCTCTCTTAATCTGACAATGACACTGGATGTTTATTGAATTTTTGAGCTGTTTCCTTTCTAGTGGGTTAGATGACCAGGACTGTCAATTTGTACTACTGTCCTTTGGTGTCACCTGCAGTTTGCAGATTATCCACAAAGCATTTTAAAATGTTGCTGTTGTATTGTGTAGCCCTCATCTTAAAAAAAATTAGATCACCTGAGCTTTTTCTTCCTTGCATCACGGTAGCATTCTGCACTGCAAAGAGCTGGGAGTGAAATTAACAGTGAAACTAACAGTTGAATGGTAAAATATAACTAGCATTTTCTGAGGAGGACTAAATCTATTCATTATTTGTAGGGGAAAGCAAAAATAACAAAATAACTGTAGTTCTCATGCCATTGGAAGCAGTGGTCAGTGTCAGGATTTCTGGCTTACAATAAACTTCTCATAAATTTGAAGTCTTATTTTCTATTTAATGGCTGCAAAAAGTATTCAGCATTCTCCATTTAGACTCCTAACTGTTTTGTTTTCCCAGTAAGATGTCTGCTGTATTCTTACCTCTTTATTGTGCTGTGGCTTGAGAGTAGACACAATAGAGTTACAGATTTAATGAAGGAAGAATGTTTCCTACCTCCCATTTTAGCTGATGAGATGCACATTGCAGTTCTTCCATTAGGAAAGACATGTGGCTATACACAAAGGATTGTTAATTTGTCTTTATAGTTAAGGTTTTTTATATTGTGTTTATTATTGGAAGTCAGTGTTAATTACTTTGTATCTCAGAGAATGTAGAAGATACAATAAAGAATTAACCTTGCCTTAGAACTACTTTCCTTAATTAAAATCTCAGTCTTCCTTTTCAGTGTTTTTAAGAAAAATAGTTGTTCTATAATCACAATTTAAAAACTAAATGTTCTCAAAATTTTGGATTGAAAAATCTAGAATAATTTAATGATCAGATAATACGCATTTTACATTTTAAGTTATAGAAAGTTATTGTTTAGATATATATAGTTCAACAGACTATTAAAATCATTTATAAAATGCATGATTTATGAAAACTATTTAGATTACTTCTGCAGGGAAGTCCAGCTGTTTTCCAAGTTACATTAGCCTTGGATAGTGAGGAGCAGTTGAGCTACCTGCATAGTAGCTGATTTATCAAATTGACTGTTAGCCATGAGGTGAGTTGACACACTGTGGTAGCTAAGATCATGTCAACATTTGTGTTTGTGTTTAGCATTTAGTTCACTCCTATTTTATTTTGTCCTCTCTGTGTTAAACCACTTCAACTGAGTTGCAATTTGTAAAGGAGTTGATAAATAACTCTTCCATATTCATTGTATTGTTTTCCTGTCAGATTTAGTAAATGTAAAAATGCAGAATCCAATATGTTTCTAATTCCTCAGAGTTGATTCTGGGTAAAGGTAATAGCAATAGCAATTCCTTGTAACTCCTAGGAAGATTATTCATTGGACTTTCTGAAAGGCATGGAAGCTCTTCTGTGAGCTATGTCATCCTTGTTTTAGAGAGTAAAACATGCTCAGTGTTAAATCATAGATTTAACGTAATTTAATATAATTATTATTTAATAATAAGTGGAGGTAAGTAGGGACAGAAGTATGGCTTCATTCCCTTATTTTGTGGAAATACTTTTGAGCTCTAGGTCTGGATTTTGAAGTGAGGCAAGAGTGAATTAATCAAGATGAAAACACAGCTCTTCATGGTATTGTCTCTTTCCAGGTGCTTTCTGACTGAAGGTTGTCCTGAGTTGCTCTGGTTTTCTCCAACTCTGAAACTCCTTTCTAGTGTGTTTCAGAGGGTGTTTCATGGAACACTAATGGGCAAGTAAATGTGTGGAGATTTCAGTATGCTGGGTCTGTAGTGGTGTGGAGATGAGAAATGCTTAGGCTTTTGCAAACCTCAGGCTAGTTCACATAATTTAGGTTCTGTGTTCAAAGTAGCCTTTGCTAGCAAAATTATGTCACACCCAGGAAAGATTCATTTGCAGTAAACTCAGAATTAGAGATGGTCCTACAAAACAATAGCAAAATTTATCATGTAAGTAGTGAATCTGTCTTACAAAACAGACCTTCCAGTGTTTTAAAAGTTGTGGATTTATGCTGATTCAGTTGTATCTGTTTGGTGTAGCGTTTTTTTTAATGCTGTTGTTTCAGGTCATTCAGATGGTCAGTTGTCAAACAGTATAACCATATGAACTTGTGTGGTCTGGGATATCCAGATTTTGTGTTACTGTCTTAAATCCATACTTCCTGTGGAGGCAGGTCCTACTAAGGTTTAAATTTCAGATATTAAAATTTCCTGCTATGATGTTGATATGAGCCACTGAGTCAAATTTCCTATCTTTAACAGGGCTTGGAGGTGTTCAGTATCTTCACTGCTTGTCCTACTGTAGTATTTATTTCTCCTTATTGAATTCTGAAGAAACTGACATTTCTTGAATTCAGGGAAGAGCTGGACACAGGATCATGATTTCAGTGCAGTGACTAACTTTCATGACCTGATGAAGATAGATTCTTCATGTGGTCTCGAATCACAGGTTATGAGTTTGTTTGTCACAAACATATTTTAGGCAACTGAGATGAAGAGGAGTTTTAGGATTACTTTGCATGTGAAAGATTGCCATATCAGGGTTCCCACTGCTTGATTTCAGGATGAAATACTAGTTTGTTTGGCTAAGACTTGTAACAACTCAGTGCTATAAATCTCATCAGGTTTTAATGGCTTGTGTCCTCAGCACAGTTTTAAGTTTGAGATACTCAAAAGTTCTTGTGTCAGCATAGTTGTGTTTTTGGTTACATGCTATGATCCAAGGATGGTAACTCTTCAGACACAGCTGAATTTCTTGAAAACTCAACATCAACAGACTGACCATCTGTAGCCTACTGAAAAAAAGGTTAAACTGGAGTGAGCAGTTCATTTTTTTCCCTGTACTTGAAAATAATTAATATTTTGAAAAACTACAAGCATTTTTTTCCCATATTTTATAAAATGGGAGAAGATATAATGTCCAAATCAGAAAAACAGATGTATCTGGCAGATAGGAAAATAGGAGTTCTGTTTTTGTCATCTGTGGTAAAGAAAGCGGTGTACATGTGTGTAAGTTCTGGTAAGAAATGCTTTAGTACTTTTCCCAGCATTTGTAGTATAGGAAGGGAAAAGTAACAGGTCTTAGCCAGTAAAAATGGCTTGAAGATGTAATTGGGTATTAAAAGTGGGAATTGAGATGACAGTTCATAATATGCTAAGTCCTCTAATAAAATTACCTGTGTCATCTCCATAAAACAAACTGCATGGTCACAAGTATAACTTTGTTTTATAGATACGCTTCTGACCTCCCAGTGATCTATTCTCCTTGGCTAATATTTAGATTTTGTTTTTAAAAATATGTTCATTCTACATGAAGTACTTCTGTCTTTCATATACTCATTCAAAAGCCTTTTATATACTCTAGTTACAGCATTTAACTTGCTAGTATGGAAATGGTTACGTTTACCATAATGATACCAGAATGATTTTGCTTTTATATTTCCTTCATATAGGTATTTGTAGCTCTGTAGACTATTGTTGTATAGTTATATAGTTCCTAGGTAGCTCTGATACTTTTCCCTACCAGAAAGACAAAACACATTCCAGAGGCTCCAAGCCCTGGGGATCCAAGGTGCCTATTGCATCTTGGTTCTCCTTGGGAGCCAAGGTTGAAACCAGCCCTTCGAGACACATTTTCATAAACAAAGTTTAGTTCCTGTCTAAGGTGGGGGGGGGATTCAGAAGAGGGTAGAACCAGGGGGAATTACCTCATTGCTTATGCTTGGGGATTCTTTTCAATTATTTGCTATATATGCTATATATAATATATATATGATTTTCAATTATTGCAAATATATGATAATTTGCTAAACTTATAAAACTGTATTCACCCTATGCAGGGTGGGCTTTTTTCCATATCTGCTCCTTGGAGGCCTCCAATAAAGACCAGCCTTTATATTACCTCCTATACTAATATTGTCTCAAAAGTGTGTTGTTTATTCCTAGATCTTTAAGGCATCAATAAAACCAAAGGAACAGGAGATGCTTAGGGTACTCAGTGCAGTATGGTGTGCAGTTTATGGTTGGTTTGTATTTGGTTGATTGTTCGGTGGTTTTTTCCTTGAAAAGTGAAAGAAACGTGGCAGATAATTTCATAGGAATAGGAGTCATCTAGCAGGATATTTTATTTTAATCTAGGTGGTTCAACCTTGTCAAATGGAGTTACTTGTGTTAGGGTAAAACTGATGGTTTTTACATCACTGACTGGTATGTCATTTCTGTATTGAGCATATTTTCTCAAATAATCTGTTAACCATCTTTCAGAGGGTGTTAGAAAGCTTATCTTTTCTTACAGCAAACATACCGATTACCTGTATTATAAACACAGTTTTCTTAGTGAAATCTAGAACAAAAGCGGTCACTGAAAAAAATACTCTTTTAACCTACTTCTACAATAATCTACTGGCCAAAAGGGAGAGGCATGCCAGTCCTGTGAAGCTCTCTAGGACTTCACAGACCTGTAGCTATTAGTCTGCAGACAGCAGGCTGGGGACAGAGTGGCTGGGACTACAGGCTGGATGAGACCCTGGGGTCCATGGTTGGCAGGTAGCTGATCATGTGCTAGCAGTGTGCCTTGGCTGTAGGGACGATCAAAAGTGTCTCTTGGGCTGTATGAACACAGTTATAGGCAGGAAATTGAGAGAAATATTTCTCCACATCTCTTCTGTATTTATTATACAACTTCACATCATTTCTGCTTTTACCCTCACTCTTCTGTGATTGTGGGAAAGCTATTGGTTGGAGTAAGTTCAGCAAAGGGCTGCTGAGACAGGAACTAGACTGCACATGTCTGTGAGGAGGCACTGAAGGACATGGACTTGTTCAGTCTTGAGAGTTTCAGGCGTCCTAACAGCAGCCTTCCCTAGAAGTGCACTGCCTATGAAAGTGCATGGTGGAAGGATGAGAGACAATTTTTTAAGTTGAAAAAGAGAGGTTTAGATTGGAGACATGGAAAACCTTTTTACCCATGAGGACAGCCCAGCAATGCAGCTTGGACCAAGTGAGGTTTTGCTATCTCTGTCTTTGGAAATTTTCAAGCTCTGACTGGATAAACCCCTGGGGAGCTGGTCTAATGCCACATCTGAACCTGCTTTGGGAGGGAAGTTTGGCTTGGCAGCTCCTGAAATCCTGGTAGTCCAAGCTACACTATGATTTTACTTGTGATTCTTGCTCTACAGAAGTTCCTAGACGTGATCTAGTTTGTCTCCTAGTCTTGTTAGCCGGTTCAGTTTCTTAGGACTGCATTTGAATCCTCACATCTGGAGGTAAAAGTAGAGGGATAGAGCTAGAGTCACAAAGCAGTACTCTTGACATAGATCACGAAGACCTGGATTGGGTGCCCAAGAGATGATCTCCCTAGCAATGCAGAACTCTTGGGTTCTTCTTTTTCTTCAGTGTGTTACATTTCTGTTATTTTGGTCCACCACTTCATTCTATAGATTTTGCACGCTTAGGACTGGACATAGACTGGATTCCTCACATTTATTTATACAATATTTTAGAATGAAACCTTGAGACTTCTCACTGGAGTCCTGCAGAGGCAAAAAAATAAAAGCAGTAGAGAAAACTGCAGTAGCAGGAAAAAAAAATTTTTTAGGTCTCTTCAGGAGAAGACAACGATGAACAAAGGGTTTTATAAAAGAAGGAAAAGGACCTTGATTGAATACCTGGCAAAACCAAACCCTAGTTGCTGATTTCTGTGGACATTTATTTGTGTTTATTTATCAAACCCTTAATTTGCAGGTTTTAATTCTTTTTTTGCAGCAAAAGAGAAGAATAAATTTGAAAAGGAAGAACTGCAAACAACATTTTTATTGGAAATTATTTAGAATTTTAAAATAAACTGGATAATTTCCTTTCTTTGTTGAAACAAGTTCAGGGGTGTTGATGAAACACTCTCTATTTGGCTAACTGCCTGGTGATTTGTAAGTGATGTTCAATGTACATAACAGCCAGCAATCTGAAGAGGGGTTCTCTTTTGTGATGAGGATATCTAAAATATTTTCCTGTAACTTGCCTATATCCCTCTTCATTTTGATAAGAACTGGATTGTGTCCAAAAAAAAGGGTTTCAGAAGCAAGGACGATAGTTTTTGAGTGTCTGTGAAGAGATGTTTTTAAAAAAATAGTTTGCTTTATCATATAGCTGCAAATATCAAACTAATAGCAATGATAGAGATTGAGAGCAAAGATCTGAGGAAGTGGGTATTGCAGTAACTGGTCACTGGTGAAATCAGAAAACTAGTTTGATAATCAATGCTTCTGTTGACTGAAGGGGTTCTCTTTGGGGGTCTTTTGTTTGTTTTGGCTGGAGTTGATCATGATGGGACATTCAGATCCATGGCAAAATTAATGTACTTTGATTTCTCTTACTCTTGTTTAGCACTGCTTGGGGGATAAGCAAAAACGTCTGTATACATTACTAATTATGATAAATGTACTCTTGATAATTATGGCAGTATTAGAAAGTAATCCCTTTATTTAAATGCAGATGTTTCATATCAGCTAATAAGCTGAATTTAATTGAATGATTAAGGCCTGGATAAGCAAATACATTATTTAGAACATATGTTTTTATTTTATTCATAATTTGTTAAACTTTGTCAAATTTGAGAATTTAAGTTAAAGAGGGATGTAGAATTTCCATAAAGTGTTTCCAGTGAATTTTTTCCAAGAAAAAAATCCTTTTTCTGATTGAACTAAATACTTGAATGCACAGCGAAACTCAAAGTGCCCTGAAAGATCTAACACCATAACATAGTCAGTACTTTTTTCAAGTACCTCTATTCTATTGTGCTTGTCTTTTAGAATGTTCCTGTCAAGTCCTGCCTGACTTTTCAGAATCAGTAATTAAAATGAATATCAAGAAATTGAAGTGGTAAAAATCTTGCTGGGCAAATGTTGGGGTTTTAAGAGTTCTCTTTTTATTTTCTTTTTCTTTTGAAAGAATTTTTTCCCCACACATGTACATTGCTGAGAGGGAGTCATTGCCAAGGTACTTGAGGGAGACAAAGGACTTCACTGGGGAGGAGCCCCGGCCAACTGGCCCCTTTTACCTCGGAAGAGGGGGTTGGGCGGGGCCCCTAGCTTCACTGGTGATCTGGCGTTCAGAGGGGAAGGAGGCTGCATCGCTGTGGAGAGAATTCACCATCATCGCAGGCTTCTGCCTTCTGCTGCTTTTCCTTCAACTGTGAGTGGAGCTCGCTCGCTGGAGCGGCTCTTGCACAGGGGACCCTATTTTTACACCCTACCTCACTAAAAGGAGACACCTTTCCACCATCTGCTGGGGTGNCCCTTAATTTCAAAATTATAATAATTTGGAGGGAAGGGGGTTGCATCTTCCATCCCAGGGGAGGTTCCTGCTTTCCTTACAGACACCTGTCTTTTAAAGCCAAGACAGCAAAATAAAGACCTGCGATAAGGAAGACAAGTGAAATAAACTTCAGCATATCTCAAAAATTATATAATTAGTGTTCAGTGTTGGTGTTGTATGTGTCATAGTTTAGATTTCTATGTTTCCATATTATAAATGAACTAGCTAATGGTATCTGTTTGATATTATTTTTACTGTTACTTGGCAATTATGGAAGAATAATGAAATTGTATGTTATATAGTCATATGTCTTTATCTTAAGACTTAGAAATCAAATTCAGTTTCTGCTGTTCATGAGATAAATCTTGAATAAATATTGTTGTTGAGTGTTCTTTATATTTGAATTGGTGTTTTATTCTCTATAGGTGCAGTAGGTTGGAGCCTAATAAAAAATTTTTTTCCAAATAATCGTAAAAATGAGTTACCATTACCTTTTGTCAAACCATGTTTTGAAAGTAATGCTACTTAAACTTCCTAGACATGAAGCTTTTTGTCAGGTTATATGAAAATTTCTGTTAGCAATGTTTTGTAACCTTAGAAGCCAGAAAACAAACAAACAAACAAACATGCTTTCGATCCAATTGTGCAATTCTCAGTATTCAATTTCTATTATAAGTATAATTACTGTAAACATAGAGATTAGTGAAGTATTCACTGTTGTATAGTACTAACTTGATTAATGACATTCTTTCCTCTTTTTTAATAATTAATGAATTTCCTTTAAATTTTTACTTTTTTATTATTTTTTATTCGCATTTCTGTGTGCTGGTATGTTTTTCATTTCTTTATTTCACTTGGATTTTACATTGTACTTAATTTTTTTTTTTTACTCAGTGTTGTTTCTTTGAGGACAAAAAAGCCATGCTAGATAAACCTGTAAATAAGAATCATTATGCATGTTTTCATTTTACATTTTCATGTTTTCAAATGCTTTCTACAGTCAGTCTTAGCTAAGAGCTTAGAGAACTGTTTCTTTGAGAGAAGGGTAGTGGTAAGTAAAAAGGACTTAATAATTTTTGTATATTGTTTATAAATAAATGCCTGTGAGCTGAAAATATAAATTGAAGTGGTTTGTTCTAAGTCACACATGGAATAAAAATAAAATACTGGTATCTATCCAGGAAATAGAAGCTGTGGCTTGTTCAAATCACTATCTTTTCAGGTGCTCAGTACTGTTAGGTTGGAAAAGCAGAACAGAATGTGCTGTTTGGAACTGCGTGTCTTTTACAATGAGGTCAACAAAAAGCCATGTGGGGGATTTTTTTGTAGGTTTGGCTTACAGAATTTCTTTTTCTTATTTTTTTGTGTATGAATTTGTATGTATTTTAAATGTAAAAATATATTTCATTTCATGCGACATCAAAATCAACACTGGTAGTAACAGTGCCTTGTGAATAAATATGTGCTTGTGAAAGCTAATGTATTGGGAAAGGTTACACAGGAAGGCAAACAAAGTTATAATTAATATCTTAAATAATGTTGTTCAAGTGTAATAGTAAATTTCAAGCATGTTTGGTAAAATAATATTTTTGGAGTGAAAGGTTTTTTCGTCATTGCTTTCAACGTAATGCATTTCTTGTGTATTTCCTGTAGAATTGCTGCTGCTGAATTTGCTCTTTAGTATATGTGCAGGTTTGAAAGCAAACCAGTGACTNAATTTCTTAAATAAAAAAAGAACATGGTAAACATAGTGAAATATTAGTTGCCTTGTTACAATTACTGTACTTCAAATACATGGTTACAAAGCAAAGTACTAGATTTTTAAAGAGATACTTAAAATTCAGATGGTGGGGCAGGGTAAAGGATATCTTTAGGACATAAAGCAGTATTTGATGATGAGACAGCTTTCTGTAAATGTATTTCTAACTTTCTAAGTTTGTAAACCTTCCTTTCTGTCTTTCTTTCAAATTAAAGTGTATGCCAGTCTTGAATTTTTTTTATGTCAGCATTTTTTCCTTCCTTTGCAGTTTATAATGTAGTCCTTTTTTGCTGTTTTATTATATTATCATTGATGACAGTGATAGCTGCTTACTTATATTTTGCAATTACAGTTATTTTTTTCAGTACTTTTGTGGCACTCACTTTTAGTTATTAAGCTCTGCAGTTCAGTATCCACAGTTTGGCTGGGTTTTTTCTCCTGTTCCTTGTTGGATGCCTGGCTTGCATGTGGTTTAATATTTAACAGTTTACCTGAGATAGTAGGGTGTGACAAGTCTGCTAAGCATCACACAGTGCTGACATATACCCATTTGGTTGTAGGGATAACCTACAGGTGCCGAGATCGGCTTTCAGGGACTGCCTGATTTTTTTATTTGCCAACAGCCACTTTGCTTTCATGTTTGCTAATCTCCAGCTTTCTCTTGGGGTCCTTTAGCCTGTTTCATGGCAGTGTATACAAAATTGACACTTAAAAATATATTTGGAGGAATGTTCTTTTAGTCAGTTTGATGTAATTGGAAAGAATTTGAATTGAGAAATTCAGAATCTGTTTCTTTTACCAGCTACATGAGAACAGGTAAATTTCCAGACTCCGCGGAAAATAACCTCACTTACTGAGGAGTGGGATGATTGAAGAATATCTTAAAATAAGATCCTGGGTTATTTGGGGGTTTTGGTGATGGGGGTATATTTGTTGTTGTTGTTTCAGGGAATGCAGGGGAGCAGTTGTACATGCATTTGGTCTGGTCTAATTGTGGTGATAGTGAGTTATATCCTAAGAATAGAATTCTAGAATTATGGGAGAAACATTACCTTCATAAGTCATCTTACTAATATGGAATTGTCTCCTAGAGCCAAGGGAACGTTCAGCTTGCACAGCTTTGAGTGGCCAGTTTACAAGTGAGTTATGTTCTGTAATTAAGGATGAAGGAATCTTAGGCTCATCCTTAAGCTAATTATGGTGAGATTCTGGTCAAATTTCTTTTACTAAACTGCCAGTGCAGACAATCAGAGTGTCTCACCAGATTGAAGAAATCAAGGCCCTATTCTGTTTTGTGTAAAGAAACCACTGATGTCTACAAATTTCATTTGCTTCAGTAACATTAAAGTAAATATACTTACAGTAGAACACTTAAGGAAAAATGGTACAGGGACGTAGCTTTGGATCTGTCTCTCCTTGTCTCTAATAAATTCTTGGGCAACACAGAAGTACTTAACAAGCTGTAACAAAATGTTGACTGCAGAACGTAATTCAGATAATCAAAACCTGCTTTTTACTTCTAAACCTGTAGGTAGTTTTACAGCTTAACATGCTTCTATTATGCTTCTAGCTATATCTAATTGTTGGTGTTGTCCAAGCAGCCTGTTGTCTTTGAGGTCATGATGACTAGGGTAACATATTACAATGATCCTTTTTTATAAAATCATAAAAAGTAAACTAGCAATGGTGGTTATACACAGCAATTCTTTATGTTTATGGATTTGGCTGCGGAAGTCAATGGAATGTGTTTCATTCTGTCATTTGGTTATGGACTGTACTGGATTAGTGGCTGTCAACTGTTCTAGGCTAAATCCCTCAAGTACAAGGGGTAAGGCAAGTTGTTTGAGTGTTACCCAGACACAGGTGAAAAGTTCAGTTTTGTCTTTGAAAAAGATTTGGCAAACTTACAAATTCTGGAAAAGAAATGAAGTTGTAGGTGGAAGAGTTTTAGTTCATTAATGCATTCTGCTGATATTTGCTGTTTTACACCCAACCCTCTGAGATTTTTGTCTTCAGAACATGCTTCATATTTGTTACTGTTTTCAAGGTTCCCCTGAAAACCATCAGCCACTAAGTAGTACAAAGCATTTTGGAAAGGATAAACCCTAGCATTTCCTTATCTGACTACTGGAATCTATTTTGTGGCACTCTCTGTTATATCTGGTGTCTAGATAACTAATCTTAATATTTCCAATAACTTTTGGGACAGTGCATTAATTTCTTAAATTTGTACCCTTAGGGAAATAAGGTTGGTTTGGGTTTTTTTTTGCTGGTAAGCCTGTCCATCTTACTCAAAAGAGAATTAGAAGTTTCAGAAAAACATACTAACAAAATTATTAGCTTGAAAAGGTAAGCAAAAATAGGTGCCACCACTGAAGAAGAGGCATTTACAACTTATTTTGCAGTCCTAGCATTCTGGAGAGTCAGGCAGGAAACACTCACAATCCATGCTACAGTGTTGTATGGACCCATTTAAAGGACCAAGCTGGAGTAAATGCAGTTTTCTTAATTCTGGTGCCATAGAACGACTTGTTTTTTGGTGCAGACTAGAACAGCCTCAGATTATTAGAAAGAAAAGCCGTAATAATCAGCTCTTTTGCATGTCATTTCTTAGCCATTCTTCAGCAGATTTACAAAAATATTGCTGAAAGAAGTTAATCTGCAGAGATTTACATAGATGTCTAATATGTAGAATGTGTAAAGGTGACAAAGACACAAAGACAGAACTCACTTGAAATCTGCTTAGAGGTTTGTTGGACATCTTTTGGTATAGATTATTAATAAAAGATATTCTGGCATTTTAGATTTAAATTAAGTGAATTCTTTTTCTTGGAAGTCCCGCTTTTATGATCTAGAGTATGAAAACTGTAGGACAATGTATTGTTCTGTCTAAAGTTTATTATAAAATATCTTTGCAGAGCATGTTGAGCAACTCCATTACACTAGCTGGTTAGTATGTGAAAGTTAAACTTTGAAGGGGTTTGGACTTTACAGATTTTAACTTTGCTAATTTAAATGATGGATTAGAGGAAATACTGCTGTCTGCTTTGTTGTAGCAGGCAGTAGGTCAGCTATATTGCTTCCATGTAACTTTTTGGGGTTTGTGTTTGTTTACAATATTAAAATCTGTCATTGTAACTTTTTTTAAGGATATGCCTGGAATTGGGGTTGACTGAGCAGAGTGTTAATGTATTTAAATGAACTGGTTAGAGCCATAGGAGAAGGCCTGTGGTATTTTCAAGGCTTCTCAGCCTGAAAGTGCTGCATAACCCTTTTAGGTTGCGTAGCAACAGGCTCCTAGCAACAATAATAGATTGAATTTCCAACAGTGACCAGGCTGGATGTAATAATAAAGCAAGAGTACAAACAGTTGTCAAGGTTTTCTTTTCACAGTAAACTAGTGTTGAATTTGGGGAGATTCTGTTTCTCAAAGTGGTGAACCTCTTTGCAAAATGAAAGTAATTTTGAAAATTGTGGTACCAAATACCTGACAAAGCTGCTTACAGTGAATGACTTCGATGTCTAGTAGTTTGGAACATTGGAGAAAACAAAGAAACATTGTATTAGTTGTTATGGAAAAAGAGTATTTAGTAACCACTTTAAATTGCTGTTAAATTTCAACTTCTTTTATAAATTGACCTGTACTAGATCTTCTTAGAAACGCCGACCTGTACCAATATACGTGTTGTTTAGAAAAGTTTGGAAATATCTTGTCAGTATACTGTTAAAAGGGGTGAAGAATAAAACTGACTAACAGATTTGTTTTATGTCAATAATCTGTCAGTATTTCATATTTTCAAGAGCTGTTACGTGTGAAAGGTAGAAATATATGGATAAGCAAGTGACTTGGAATGAGAGACAGAAATCATCTCACAAAATAGTAATAGTTATAATTCTGGACGATTACATTTCAGTTTAAATGTTTTGACCTGGCTAACAGTCGAAAATTGTAACACTGGTTGTTAAATAAAAATGCAGATTGACACGAGATTAACACCTTTTTTCAGTTCGTGTATCTGTTTTTGGGATGGTGTTGAAGAGTCATTATAGTAAAGACCAGTTACCTTAACAAAAAGCCCAAATTAGTTATTTGTAATCTGCTCTATTCCATTAAGATAGCACCCTTTGTTTTCTGAATAGCTGAAAACTATTTTAAGAGCATAAGACGTTCATCTTTAGTTACTAATAACAGGGGCAACTCTAGGGGTTGCACAGTATTGACGAAAAAAAAATTAACTATTTGGAAGTTACAGACCTGACTTAAGATGTTTCACTAGATTTTGATGTTTCAGTATGTTCAGATATTTATCGGTAGTGTTTTATCACAGGAATTTTAAAAACTGAATTCTGAAAAAAGCTTTTCTTTTCAGTGGACCTCTTAGGTCTGACTGCCTAAGAGAATGAGATAGTATTCTGCATTTTAACTCTTAATCTCAGCATTTTGATAGAATCATTGAATGTTAAGGGATTTGAAGGGACCTTAAAGACCATCTAGTTCCAACTGCCCTGCCATGGGCAGGGACACCTCCCGCTAGACCAGGTTACTTAAGGCCTTATCCAACCTGGCCTTGAACATTCCCAGGGTTGGGACATCCACAACTTCTCTGGGCAACCTGTGCCAATGTCTCATCAACCTCACAGTAATGAATTTCTTACTAAGTTTTTCCTCATTTGGCACTAGATTTCTCATGGTGAAGGGTATTAGTACGGTGACAGAGATATTTTGGATATATTCAATGAAACAAGATGCTTTTATGTGATTGTGTTCAAAAATCGAGTTCTGTTATTTGAATTGTGAGTTAAGCGGTAGTCTGAACAACATTCTGAATTTGTATCATGTCTGTAATTTAGACTATCAACTCATTTAAACTCTTAAATTTTAAAGATTAAAAATTATTTAGGAGTATAATCTAGTCTGACAATTAAGCAAAAGCATTTGACTGGCATTTGTGGATTGCTACTAACTTTGTGCACTAGAGAAGTATTTATGTGGTAAAGTAACTACTGCGACAGCTGGAGAGCTAGGAGAGTTTGAAGGATTTAGCAGAATTAGAGGTTTTTAACTTAGAATAAGGTTAAAAACTGGTAATTAAATTATAGCTAGGATATAGAAAGAAGAAATTTAAAAATACAGGAACATACCTTTTACAGTGTTCAGAGATTATGACTGTTAATGGTATTTTTACTGAGAATTGTTTTGAATAGTACAGTTGTGATATTTTCAGGGAAGTCACAAGCATTTTAACCTTACAAAGGAACAGTAAATAGTATCTAGTATTTATTATGGCAAATACATATTCTTAAACCATGTGGATTACAATCAGAATTTCTGTAAGAATGTAGTTTACTTTCCAGAAGTGCAGTCATTAACTTTGTTCAGCTCCTGCCCTATCTCACACATAGCTGAATTTCTATATGTTGTGTTAGTGCTTGTTTTTACTTTTAGACCAGAGATGTTGCTTAGAATAGTTACTTACTAATATTGTTCTTGTTGGGCAAACCTAAATAACTGGATTTGCGGGTTAAGGCTTCTACTTCATCTAGACCTAACCTATCAGGCTGCTTGCCTCATAATTTAAAAAAATTTAAAAAACCCATTTTCCATTCAAATCAAAAGAGCAGGGGTTAGATATTTGACTCTGTGCCAGATGTGATGGTAAGGAGTGTTTCTTTGCTTCCTGTGCTTTTAGGGGAGTTCAAGTGAAACTTGTATCAGGAAAGGATACTGTGCATTTCTTAGAGCTTAAAATTTTTTATGAAAGAGAAAAAAGTTATTTAACATAATAACTAAGAACTGAGAGGACAGAAAACCAATTGTGGAGTCTTGTAGTATGTAACAATGGAAAATCTTGATGAGCAGAAATGGAAGATGCGCAAAAGAGAAAATGAAATGCTTCCGATTCCATTTACTTCTTTTTAACTATAAGAATATGTAATTTTAGGAAATTAATTCAAGTGTTTGGAAATGTAAAAAGAAAGACTGGGAGGAAGTAGGTCTCTGAAGTTCAAAGGACAGTAGAGAACAAGAAGTTTGGCAAAAAATCTGTGTATTCTGTTGGGCTGTACATTTATCCTCCTACTGAATTGCTGTGAAACGTAATGTGTTGTGACATGGTGTTGTGTGTTTGCTCCTATTTTTTTTTTAATTAGTGCTGTTGATATGCAAATTTATTTTCAGAATTTTCCATTTCATGTAAACATATTCTATTCTCATGCTGATGTATTGTAAGAACAGTTACACTACAATTTAGTGTAAGAAGTCGGAACGATTGGTTTTTTGGTTAATGTCTGTAAGTTGAAAAGAGTAGTTTGGAATAATTGACCAGATACCAATTCTGAAACAAACATCTCATCTGCTTTCTGTTTGTTTTTTTGTAGTGATGTCTTCCTTTTCTCAATACATTAACTATGACTAAAATAACAAGTACGAGCAATAATGTTGGTTTATGTAGTGTTACCATATGTTTAAAAATGCAGAGTTTTTTTAATGGGTAAAGAAAGAGGCTTAAGTAGTGAATGCTTCCAAGCAAAAAGCTCTATTAGCATTAAATGTAATTGTTGTGTGGAGGACTACAAGATCTAATTAATTTTTTGGACTTAACTGCTATTTGTATGCTACTGGAGCATGTGTGATATCCTTCTTGCATGAATTTACCCGTGTACGATATTCACTGTTTGATTGTATACTGTTATTTATGCCACATTTATCTGCCAAGAAGAGTGAAGAATGTCAATGAGATGTTTTTCTGCTTAATTAAATACTTAACACCAAATTTAATAGGTCTACATCACATAAACATAGCCTTTAATCAGATATAAGTACAGAATGCTGTTTGTGCATTGGACCTGAATTTGTGTGTTCAGTATCCCTCTTTTTGATACACCCTTGAAGATTTTAAAGTTACTTGTATTGGAGAGGTAGGTGTAGGAAGCTACTGTGCAGTATTCTTGTGAATCAGACCTGCTTTTATCTAGAGAGGACAAAGATGTACAAACATAATCTTAGATGGTGACCTTTTGAAGAGGTAGATGGAATTTTCAGGTTATGAGATTTATGTCTGTTTATATGAGAGTTATGTCTTTTTATATTTCTGGAAAATAATTCTTCAGAATGCTCATTTTACTTTTTTTTGCAAGGCTTTCATTATTGGAAAATTCTGAGTTGCCTAAGATTTACAGATTTTCTTAGGTATTTTCCTCTGTTCCTGACAATTGAGAATCTAAGATTTCTGTGGTATTCTGAGGAAAAAAAAAATTCTTTAGCCATTTTTCTTCCAAATGCATTTTATGTTGTAATAAATAGGAGAGTATCTAAATAGTATTGCTAAATATTACATACAGCTTTACATTTATACTTTCATGTACTAATTCTTAGTGTTTCATTTGTTTCATGTTTTTAATAGCATTTTTGACTATTCTGAAAATGTTGACTATGATCATACAATCTTAAATGTAGCCCTTGGGGCTACCTATTTTGTCTTAGTCAATGATGAGAAAGCTGTCATTAAGGATGTCTGTTTTAAGAATTTTACAGTTAGTGTGTGAATTGCTGTCTCTCATGATTTGATTTTTGAAGCATACTAGAACAAAAAGCCCTGTGTTTGGAACTTGGGTAATTTCTAGGTCTTTGTAAAAGCATAGAAATTTTCTATTACAGTCATTGAAAGTGCCGACCTATAAAGCAAACCTTATTTTAATTTTCTCTTACTTCATCACGGAATATAACTGCCAAGCCAAAATCAGTCAGTAACATGAAGTTATTCTTGCCTTGAGATAATATGCCATTCACTTTTTACATGAATATGAGAACAGTGGTGATACCACCTAACAATCATTTACCTCTGAAATAAAATATATTAAGCCTCTAATCATTAGATAAATAATACTGTAATTACTTGAAGTCTCAGTAGCTAGGCCCGTTTTCTCCTTTTCTGTAGAAGACAGTCTCTTTTGAACTTGAAGGTTGCTTTGACATGACAAATGTGATATTAAAATCAGTGTAGTTCCTTTGAATAATTAATTGGCATGCCAGTGCTCTTATAAAAGTGGCAAATGTAGGATGTATCTGGTGTTGTTATTTCAAAATAATATTAATTTATAACTGAAGTAATGCTCATTGTAAAAACTTAATGTTATAGATACGGGCATACATCAGTTCTTTTTAAAAGTTTCAGTTCCTTAATGTGTTTGATTAGGTTATTTTATCAAAATTTATTAACATGTCAGTTGTGCCATGTATTTGAGTTTGGGGGAAGGAGGGGAGGGGGTTCCCAGATAAATTCTACTACTATTTCAGCTTTTTTTGATATTGTTGTTTTTAATATCTGAAACAAAACCACTGTAGCATTGAAAAAAAAATCTTTTACCAGGTAATGATGCCTTAAATGTGGAGAGTTTGACTCCCAACTTGTACCGTTAGTCACATCTGGCTGCACACTACAGTTCTTTCCTGGACTTTTCACTTCCATTCTGTATTTCTTCTTCAGCATGTGAGACAAATGTGTAATAAGAAAAGGAAGTAGTTTAATTTTGAGCTGAATCAACAAAATACCAAACTGTAGCTGCATGACTAAAACCAATTGTGATGTCACAGTCTTGCATACCCTGCAGTGAGTTTGATCACAAGGGAACAGCAGATCACTGTAAAAAATAAGTTGCTTTCAACACTCTCTTTGGAGATTATTTAAATATAGAAATGTGTGAAAGGGAGGATAGGAAATGAAATGTCCAGATAGTAATTGAAAATGAGTTCTCTAGATGCAATTTGAGGCAGATCTGGTAGAAAAGGACATGGAAAGGCCAAGGTACCCAAGATACATTCTTCACCTTGGTCTTTATTGGTAAGATCTGCCTTCAGGAGTTGCAGATACCAGTGGAAAACTTGATGATCATGGAAGGTTTGCCCTCTGTGGAGGAGTATCAGGTTATGACTATTTAAATAGGACATACAAAAGTCCATTGGTTGAGGGAAAATGCACACAGGAATGCTGAGGCAGCTGGCCAATGTCACTGGGAGATCACTCTTGATTGTTTGAAAGGTCATGGTCGTCAGGGGAGGTTCCAGGTGTGGGGCTGGGGATATATGTTTTAGCTGCATTTTTGATCCATGCTTCTGTTTGTAGACAATTACCACAGAAATGTAGTTGCTTTATGTATATTCTTACTAAAAATAACTACATGTTCTTCCACATGTATTACTCCATTTTATTAAACCTTTTTTTTCAAATTAATAGATACCTATCTAGTGTTCATTTTTGCTTAGGATTATATTTTCTTTTTTGGTACAATACTGACTAAACCCAGATACTAGCACTGGATAATTGAGCTATTCAGTTACCAGTTTCAGAAAATTTATTCTGAATGCAACATGATATGATTTAGTTAAAATGTTTTCAGTGGTATTTTGTTATCTGGTTTATTAAAGATGTTTTATGATAGTTTACACTCTGCTAGTAAAAGACTAATGTAAGGAAGTAATTAAAGAATGGAATTGTTCATGGTGAGTTGGATTTCATTAATTTAGTCAGTTAAATACCTTAATCAATTAAAAAACCTATTGAGCTAAATCTGAACTAAATGCCAGAGCATAGTGGTAGTCTAGACACTAAAGTTGCATAGAACTATTCCATGCTTTTCATTTGTGCTGTTGTGATTTAAAAGATCCCATGTCAATGTCCCTGTGGCTTTGTCACTGCATAACTTACTATGTGACCTGCTGTTCGGCGATGAGGTTATTCCTCATGATTTGCTTTTAAATGGGAAATCTAAATTTTGCAGATTATACAATTGTTATGTGTCTATTGTTCATTTGGGAATGTTTGAATTAAAATCATTAGGCATTTGAGAATTGATTTATTAGTCATAAACATTAAACAGATCTTGTTTCCCTAGGAAGTATCTGCCAGGACTCAATTGTTACAGTCAACAGTTTTAGTCCTACAAATCTGTGAATAATCCATTTTGTGCTGTATATTGTCATTTCTTTACTACTGGATATTACTGGTTCAGAGATGGGAAGGTTAATGCAGAGGACTGAGTGGCTGAAAAGGCAAAGAGACATATCAAAGATCATGAAAGGAGTGTGGGAAAACAGAGTACTCAATTTAAAGATTCTCAGCTCTTAGACAAGGATCTTCACTGCATGGGCCAGGATGGCTGACAGTTATTTTGATTTGTCTAGCCTAGAGGTTATATAGGGATTGAAACGTCTGCTGGATATATTGAGAATTTTTTCTCTACACTTAAGTCAGTGAAATACTTAGGACATGCAAAACAGTAAATGGATAAATGAAGATAGATGTTCATTTTGTGTACATTATTAGAGTCTACAGCTGAAGAGACTCAATTCTGCTTCTAGCTCTGAATTCAACCCTCTAATGAGATGAATATTATCACTCATGTATCACCTATTAGAGGGTTGAATTCTAAACATTCTAAAAAGGAGTGAGAAAAGCAAGAGGATTAGTACATTAGTTGCATTTTGAAGAAATTGATTAACATCACCTGAGATTTATTTTTATCATGTTGTACAGCACACACCTTCTGTAATGATCTTGCAGTTGTCCAAATCAGCAAATCGACTCAAATGGCATAATTAGCCACCACAATTTGTCTTAAAATGAAGCTAGTAAGTAGCCAAAGTAGAGTTTCCATGGACTAGAACTTCTAGGATTAGCTGCAGCTTCTCAACATTCTTAGTGTATTAAGGTCTGTGTAATTCACATGTTCATAATTGAATTTCAAAAGCTAATGTAACTAAGGTAGTTTTTGAAGTTTATGTTCATTCATGACTGTAACATAATAGAGCTACATTGGTTTATCAGTTTGTCTTCAATGCTGCTATTGGAGTTGACCTCATAACATCTTCATTAAGTAAATTTTAAAAAGTAAGTTTCATAAGCTCAGTCACTGTAGGGAACTCTTGATTTAGTACGTTATCTTGACGGTCAGATAACTGATCTATCAATATGATCAAGTATGAGAGAGAGAATATTCAAAGCATTTAAAATGACGTGGGTAAGAAAGAACATGCCAGTGATGATATTGTAATCTTGCATTATATTTCATTAATTTCAGATGTTTTAAAGAAATTTCTGCATACTACAACAAGAAAGATCAAAAAGAAGCAAAGTTAAAGAAATACTTATCATATGGCTTCAAATTCTCTGGAGGCATCAGTCAGTCTCTATCAGTAGTCATGAGAAGGTGGGAAAAAATTAGGTGGTGGATTTCACACAGGCATGCATTTGGAGTTAAAAACTACCAAGGGTGTGTAGTATTTCTGGTAGGTGCTTGTCATAAAAATAAGGATTGGTGTCTCAGCCTGTTTTCAAATATCTCTACACTAGCTAATTTTATTTTTATGCACTTGGTGTTTAAGGTTTCAGGGAGTTTAAATACTTCAACTTCCATGCCATTAACTGTTTAAGGGTGATTATGTACATAACTCTTTTGCTTTCTTTGTACTGCTTCTGTAGTTACATCATTTAGATACTATTATCGGTAGTGGTGATGGGCATTTTAGTAAGGAAATGCTAAGTTCTTATGTTTGTGGTTTTTTTCTTTCACTTTGCTTGAAAACATGTAGACTCCAGTCCTGATTATTTTTTTAGGCTGAACTGGAGTACCACTATACCAGTGCTAAACTGAAACAAAATCTAGGCAGCATTCACTGTAATAAAGATTTCTCAGAAACCCTGGAGTACATGAACGAGTTTTTTTAATTTAAGGGTAAGACAGAACACACTTTGGGAAAGAGCTATGCTTACTAAACTGCATCTCTAGATACTAGTTCTTGTAGAAAATTTATAGGAAGTGTACTTCAATTTGTGTGGTTACTACATTACAATACACTACTTACCTAGTCTTCCACACTATAATGAATGTGTAAGGAAGCCATGTGAATAAACTGGTACCTTACCTTATTGTTACACCTAACTTTTCCGTGTGTGTGTGTGAGGCTACTAGATGAAATGCAGTAGATATGTGAGTCAGGAAGTTTTTCTTGGATGTTTGTGTGTGTCTTTTCTGCCACCCTATGGGCCAATTCAGTTTTTTGCTAGAATGAATTTGTCCTTTATTTCCTGGAGAGGAACAGTTATGTTTTTTCTTACATGGATTTTTGTGCAGTTGTTTTCCACTTATTTTTATTTTCAGAGCGGAAGTTGAACATAACTCCTCCTAGTGTTTTAAATTCAGCATTAACTCTCCTAGGAACCTGATCATTTCAGTTTCTGCTATCAATGGCTGGAATTTCTAAGGATTCTAGCAACATCTTTTTCTTCAGCTAACTTTGTAGCACATGGTGTCAATTTAAGAACAAAGATGTTAAAAACGGCCAGGAGTTTCAATTTTCAGATTAACAATGTGGTCACTTCATTTGTTGTCCTCTACGCGGACACCTTTCTCTATGGACAGTTGAGTGTTACAGCAGTTTCTAAAAGGCAGATATGTTTGGAAAATCAAATTTTGTGCAGTGGAATCAATGAGTTTGTGATAGCATACACAAATGAAGGTGAGGCCAACTGGTCAGACCTTGAATATAGCATGGAGGATTGAGAAAGCATGTTGTAATAAGCACGTGCTGTAGATAGAGGGGGATAAGGATCAAGTATTCGGTATAAGAATAGGGAAGGAAAAGTTTGAGAACTATTGTAGCACAGATAGATTTCTATAAAATATAGTAATTTTTAGTTTTTGAAAAATATATAGTAAAAACTAAGTAAGATTTCATGAAAGCTCTAGAAGCAGTCACTTCTGTACCTTAAACAGTTTGAAAAGTGAGGACAGAAAGTACACTTTTCATCCTCTTCTTCCTGTCTGTCCACCACCCCTTCCTCTGCCTTTGCTTTCTCCCCTTTTCTGCTTTTTTCCTTTTCTTATACTTTGCCAGACAAGAAAGTATGATAGAAGAAAACAGTGAAAGAAGACAGTTTTAAAGCTCACACTTTGTGTAAGTGTCCTTAAAATTCATACTTTAACAAGACTTCAAGTTTCTCTTTGAAGTCAGAAATGAAATAAAAATTGCAGTATTTTCTATTTTTTTTGTGAAATATCCAGCCTTTCTAGTCTAAAGGTTGAACAGTGCCACATAAAGTTTAAATTTGCAACCACTATTCTTGCTGTGATTTTTAGATTAGATTTTTATATGGAGTGATTCTTTACAACAAAATCGAAGATATGATAATCAAAAAATGAACATATTCATTTCATATATCATATGCATATTTTAAATAATACAGGGAATTGTTTATTAAAAAATAAATTATTCTAGTTTTTATGCCTGATGTGTTTACTCTTTTGTAGATACTTATTGTTTTGTAATAACATCCTGCTTTCCAGAAAGGAGACAGGGCAGAAGGGAATAAAGTTTAAATGTGAAATATATTTTAGCTTCTCCAAAGCTTATGTTGACATAAACAGGTCTAGGTCTTTGTGGTTGACATTTGCGGTTAATTAGCTTTCTCTTCCTTAACAAACAAAGCAAATGGAGTCACAAGACACTTGTTGCCTTTTCTGTCACTCTAATAATAATTTATGTATTTAACTTATACAGGTTCTTCAGTTGTTTTTAGTGCTAAGCTTCCTACATTGTATGTATTGGAAGTGACAAGTAAAAGTTGCAAAACATTTGTGTTGCAAGAGAAAGCATGATTGACAGCTACATTCCTCTCGACAGGGGGGGGAAAAAAAAAGTGTGTGGTAGAGCCTAAAGAATATCCTAAATGTATAAACCTTAACACTTCAGGTTTCAGAAGTTAGCTTTGAAAAATGATTGCTACTTTGGGTTGCTTTTACTATGGAAATAACGAGTGCTTAAATATTACTTTGAAAATTAGGCTTCTTTTGTTGTTTTTGTTTTATTTTTTTAATTTATGTCAGCAATATCAGTAATGGAAATTATAGAGAAAAGAAAACTTAGTTTATACTCTGAAATAACATTTTTATCCCATTTGAAATAAACCAATGTCAAAACTGCCAAATCCAAATAGGTAGAGTGGAAGACACAGGAAAATAAATTATATGCTAAAACCATACTGTTTTAATACAAAATAATTTAGGACTTGTGGTTTTACTTTGTGAGAGATGGTTATGATCTACAATAATGTGTTTTTCTAAATGGTAGGCTTACCTCTAGTATCTGTCATGTCTCTTGAAGAGGAAAGAAGATCCAGAAATAAGGGTGTTATTCTGGAAACTTGCAGTCTGTTCCCTGTGTTGCCAGTTCTGTATGTGTTGTCCAGAACTAATTGTTTAGCCTGCATACCTAAAGGTGTTCAGGAAACTAATTCCTCTTAGCTGATCCTTAGTCAGAGTTTTTAATTATTAGGGGGTTTTTTGGTTGTGAAATTTTTTCTTCTTTCTTTCTTGGAAGTGTGAGTTTTTCTAAGGGTGTCAATATACTTTTCATATTGAGATTTTGCACCTTGAATTTGTTGCAGAATTTAGAAGGAAATGGCTAGGATTTAAGAGATGCCTGTCTTATCTTTTTTTTTTTAGTACTTTTTACATGGAGTATTTTTCAATCAGATTGAAGAACTTTTATCTGAGGAAAATAATATATTGGTACAAAATTGACAATATCCTAATCAGCAGAGAAGAAATGAGACTAAATTGAGGGCTAAAATTGTTTAGTATCTATCACTCTCCAGAAAAAATGTTTTGGAACTCAAGTATAAGTGGGGTTTTTTAATCTTATCTATTTATTTCACAAAGATGGATCCTTATCATTGTTTGTCAATGCAAGAATGTAAATTGCTAAAGTAATTTAGAAGGAGATTGATTTCCTGATGGCTTTTAGTCACTACCAACCACTATCTACAAACCAGTCCTCGCAGTTTTGTATCACCCACAAGCTTGCCGAGGTGCACTGTGTTCCATCCTCTAGGTCATTATTGAAGACATTAAACAGTACTGTACCTGCTATCGATCCTTGCAACTGATGACTGGCTACCTGCTGAACTTTGTGCCACTGGTGACAACCCTCTCTTGTTAAATACCCTTCAGAGCTCTTTTGAAATGTGGGTATCAGCAAGTACATCTTTTAGAACTTCGGAGATGTTAATATGCATGCTTTCTAGTCCTAAGAAGTCACTAGTGGGGCAGGCTCTGTCTCAGGCCTTAATGTTGCACTTGTATGCTTACAGAAAAAGACTCACAGGACATACTCGAAGTCGTGTGTGCCCTGGTACACTGACTCGTTCATAAGTGTTGCATGACAGGCATTGCTGTCAAATTCTTACTACATGTGTTACGCTGATTATAATTTTAATGGTTGTCTTTTTGGAAATCTCGTATTTTAGCACTGGTTTTTTTTCCTCTAATGATGGCTATGTTCCTGATGACACAATAGTACCAGGCTTCAGGTGTTTCCTCAAAGTAACAGTATGTCAGTTTTGAGCAGGCAAGGAGGGGAGGATCCTAAATCTCTGGGGTTTTTTCACACAAAAGATTGTAATTATCTAAATCAATTTTTTAAACAGATTAGACAATCCTTTCATTAACTTTCACTTTCCTTGCCTTGTGCTTTCATCAGTAGTAGTATTCTTCCCTTTGTTTTTTATGTTATTTATTTATTAGCTAATTATCTCATTTACTTAATGCATGAAATTACATAAATCCTGCTCAACTTTCTTTATTTGTTATTTTAAAGCTCTCTCTACAGCATGTGGCAATAAATTGCAAATCTACATGGGATCTAAGCTTTGAAAATAATCAGTCTCAATGAATTGCTGGTAGTGACCAAATGTACTATAAACTTGATGATAGACTCAGCTCTTAAGCTATTATATTTTATTGAGATTTTATTGTGCTTTTGTTCTTCCTGTACAATCTGGAAGAATCTGAGTAAAGATCACTTCGTGGTCTCTAGTCCATGAGACGTTGTAGAGGATACAGTTGCTACTTGTCTTGTTTCAGAGTCTGTGTTTGTTGTTAGTTATTACCTTCTTCCATTTTGTCAGTCTGGTTTTTGGCTCTAAGAGAATGATGCTTCAAATAATGTGTTGCTTATCCTAAACTAATACACAACAGAAGTTTTCAATAATTTGATTATCATGAAGATACATCAATCTTCATGCAAAAGTTAGACAATAACTCTTAAGACTGAAATGATGAAGTGCTAATATATTGTGACTTTACTGTAATATATTAACTCCTGAATGTATTCTTATCTGACATTTATTGCAGAGTATGATAACAGTAACAGTTTAATTTATGACAGCTTGCTAAAGGAAGTATACCCTTATTTGCTTGAGGTCACATTCTACTTCTGCACTTTGTGTACTACTAGTGTACATAGTTTCTGTTAAAATCATCCTTTTCTTCAGTGGTTTCTCTTGTGTTTTTTCTTGTTGTTTGTTGTTGGGATTTTTTTTCTTGTTTTCTTGCTTAGATATACCAGGAAACTTGTTAGCATTTGGAGGAAACTTCATAAAAACCAAAACCAACAAAATCCATTTTCTTGTTAACCTATGCAGCATATCTGTATAAGGTAATGTAATACACGGCAAGGAACATTTGTGTAAAAAAAAAAAAAAAAGGCAAAAGGGGACTGTACTTTTGGAGGGCAATTCGTTTCAGTGTTTGCAGCGCATGGGAAGTTCTTTTAAAAAGACAGACTGAAATTCTTGCAAATATTAATATGCCCCCTAAATACTATCACAGTTTTATCCCATTCCTCCTTTTTGCCCCTGGGAGCCACCATGAGTCATTTCAAAAGGTGCAGTGTTATGGTTTCACTCCAGCTGGGAACTAAGCACTGTGAAGCCTCTAGCTCACTCCCCTCCTCCAAATACTGCCTCCCTCCGTCACCCACTGCGGGGGGAGAAAAGGGGTAAACCTCATGGGTTGAGGTAAAAACACTTTAATAATTTAGACAAAATATAATTTACTACTAGTAGTAACAAAAAAAGCGCGTGCAATATACGAAGTGGTTTTGAGAGACGCGTGCTCTGGAAAGCTCCTGGATATTCATTCCAAGTGCATGAAGGCCACAAGCCGCGCTCGCAGCACGTGCAAGAGGTTAGCAGGTCCCCCGGCAGGGCCGGTCGAGCGCTCCCCTGCAGCCTATCGGGCAGAGGTGTCAGAGGTCCTTGGGTCTCTCCCTCGGGCCCCCGCCGGCGGCCCCCTTCTCCCGGCAGCGGGATCGCTGCGGGGCCGGGGGCGCAGCTGGTAGCGCCAGTGCGGCGACGTGCCGCGCACCCCGTGCCCGCCCGCGGCGCTCTGCCGGCAGCCGGCCGGGCCGACCACGTACTCCTGGTAGTCGTCGTCCGCCCTGACCGTGTGCAGGATGCGGCCGAAGCGCTGCCGGCAGAGCGGGCAGGCGGCGCGCACGGCAGCCCACTGCCGGATGCAGCCGAAGCAGAAGGTGTGCAGGCANCGAGGGCCCCTGAGCACTCACAGAAGCCAGGATCAAATGCACTGGCTACTGAAATGCAGTGCGTTTGGGTTGGTTTGCCCACCAGTGATGCCACAGAAGTCTCTGGGCCTGCACCACAACCAGCACCTAAGGAGGACAGCAAACACCCTGAAAATGGGAAAACCTTTGAATCATAGGATGTTTATCATGTTGTGGTGGCTTTTTGGGCTGAGATAAGCCTCAGTCTCCTCAGATCCTATAGTGACTGGCTGTTGCTCCTGAATGCAAGGACTCAGCAACACGCAGTGCAGCAATGCAGGCAGCGAATTCTTGGTGCCTATGAAACACTCTGTCTTGGCTCTTTCAAGATCTGTCAGGGAAGAAGGACTTCTTGCTTGTGGTAAGAAAACCTCAGCAGAGGGAAGTAAACTCTAGGGGCCATCTCTTCCAAACCCCTGCTCTAACAGGGCCACTTAAAAATCATTTGCTCAGGACCATATTCAGATGGCTTTTGAAAGTCCCCAGGATGGAGATAGCACAAGCTGTTCTAGTGGTTTTTCAACCTCACAATAAAAGAAAAAGTTTTTCCTGATACTCAGCAAAGACCTCCTGTATTTCAGTCACAGGCAGCAGAATGGATATCTGCTCCATTGTGGACGTCTCTGGGTTGCTGGGGCACAAACTGTCACTGTGGTTTTTTTTACCATAAGGTTTAAGAATCTCTGTTCCAGCACCTAATCACCTTCTCCCCCTCCTTCTTCATTTACCTTTATGTCTAGAGGGTTGCCTGTCTTTCTCAGCTGCTGTTGCATGGTGCTTTTTTACCCTCTCTTGATTATGTTATCACAGGGGCACTGCTGCCATTGCTGTTTAGCTCAGCTTTGGTCAGCAGTGAGTCTGTCTTGGAGCCAAGTGGAAGTGGCTCTCTCTGACATGGGGGAAGTTTCTGAAGGCTTACAGAAGCCAACCCTGTAGCCCCTCTGCTACCCAACTGATACAAGACAGAATTGGACACAGCACTCCAAGTGTGGCCTCACCACTGCTGAGTAGAGAGCAGCAATCACCTCCCTTTTCTTGTCTTCAATACTTTGTGTAATGCAGCTGGGGATTCTTGTAGCAAAATACAAGCTAGTTTCTTTCAATGGGGAAAATTCAGAGTGGAACCTGTTGTACATATACACATGCATATAAATATTTTAGATATGTGTTTCCTTGGCACATGCATTGCTCAGATTACATGGCATCCAGCTGTAGAGAGGTTAAGTTTAAATATTTGGTGTTTTGAAGATGGTTCTATTGAGCATATCTGGACTATCTTAGAATAAGTTAGAGAAAGCAACTTTTAAAATAACTTTATAAATTTTTTTGGTGTTGTTTTTAGGTTAGGTACGTGTATACATGTTATATAAAGGTTGCTAGTTATTTCTTCTGTCCTGTAGGTCAGGAACTTATTTTTGTTATGTCTGCACAGAACTTCCTGGGTTTTTCTTCTTAATATTTTAGCATTCTGTGTAACAACTTGTTATATTCATGGCATATAAAAATACATGCAATTTATTTATATTTTAAAGCAAATTTCTGGTCCTACAGCAAGATCTGACAAAGATTTTAACTTCATCACATACACCTTGCACAGAGAACTTCAGGCACCCTTCCTTTTATTGTGCGGTGTCATGTTAGGTGGTAATTGTATCATAGTTTCTTTATGTCCACCATCTCTAAGTGAAAACCATACAAATGCTGAATTGTTTCTGTTGATATGTTCAAAATATGGCACATTTCAAAGTGCAAAACTAATACATTTTTAAAGGTTTGCATTGGGTAGGAGTAACATGCACGTAGTTTTCTGCAGTGTAGAGAACTTTTGTCCAGGAACTTGAGGATCTTGCGAAGGTGTGAGGAGAGATGGGAGGGGAAAGAAAAGAAAAACAGCAATTCTTGTAAATATCACAAAACTCAGATAAGGATACTGTTGTGGCTTCCTCTTATTCTTGGAGATACACCATGTCCCTTCTAGTAAACAAATTAAAAGAAGGGAAGAATATTTCATTAGTATTTTGTTCGGTGTGTTTTCTTGAGGTGTGTGGTAAGTGTGCAGTTCATCCTGATGTTCTAGATTTGTGTAATTTGTATTTCATAAGGAAATTTGTGTCTTGCCTGAAGTGTTTAAACACTGTGTTTGAAAAAAGTAGCAAATATGACTGGCTGCTTCATTGATTAGTAAGTAGCTCTGACATTTCAGGTGTGAATAGACCATTTAGATTGTGCTTATTTGCAAATATATTGTGAAAATATAGTGGGTACAGCAGGAACCGGAACAAAATCTGTCCATTTTTCAACTGCTGTATTTCCACTGATCTTATTTTATATTTGGTGTGAGTTGAACTACATTTCTTTGTCCTGCCTTCTCAAAGCAATTGAGATAGTTGTGTCATTATCTTGATTCACCAAAAATGGAGAATCACTTGGGAACATACCAGATTTGGGTATTTTAACTGAGTAAGTATTTTAATACTTAGTTCTGTGGCTTTTTGGTTTTTTTCTTAGAATGAAGACAAAACAAATATTTGGTATGTGGGTAGTGTTGTTTACATGGAAATAACACAATACAACATAGCAAATCAGTGTTGACTCACTTATACTGAAAATAAATCTTGCAGTAGCTTGGCACATTTTTCTACTTTGTAGTAAAAAATTTAACCACAATCCACAGAATTAAAGGAAAGCTGCTCTTTACCAGAAGTAAAAAATCAGCACTTATCTGAGCATGATGTAGTCAGTGTGATACCTGTCAATTCATCTCAGATATTAAATGTAAATATAATAGCTGCATTGGCATATGTGCTGTGAACAGTAAACTTCAGCCGGCTTGTTTAAAACACGTAGCTTATTATGTGGGGTCTGACAGGCAAGTTTTCTTTTGCAGTCAAGGAACTTGCCTTACAATGATTGTTTTTGCTTGCTTCATTGAACTGTAGTAGAACTGCCTGTAATATTTTTATCTATATATGCTAAATGAGTGAATAGTTGAGAGCAGTTCAGGCTTTCAGCTCTTCATGCTACAGTTGTCCTCCTAAAGTTACCGAAAAAAAGATCCATGCTGATTTGTGTTGCGGGTAAAGTAAGAACTATTTGCTGTGTAATTGTACACAGACTTGGAATATTAGCTCTATAACAATGAAACTTCTTTGTACTAAAAGGCAGTATATGGTGGTGTATACAGTGCGACTTCCAGATGTTGGCATCAGGATATTTGCTCTCTTTCCATGTGAAAAGAAACCAGCATAGTAGCACCAGTGTGATTTTTGCACAGTGAGGAAGACTCGGAATGTAGGATGAAGCCTTATGGAACAAAAGCTATAAGAAAAGCTGCTGTAGGAATTAAGCAGTTTTTTTCCGTAAGGGTAACAAGCCTGCTGCTGTAATGCTGCAAAGATGTAAGCAGTGAAAGAACAAATAATTTTTGTGTCTCTTAGCTGGAGACAGGGAGGTATCATGCTGCAATCCAAGCTAGGCAAATAATAATGTAGTGGATGGTGAAGTTCATTCTTAGTAAGGCAAAGTTATGTGAACTAGGAAGTATGCTAAGTTGTTTCTTACACCTGACCAACTGTTTGAATTAAATCTTACTATTTCCACCTCTCAGATGGTGGAGAAATTTGACTCTTATTTCTATTTTTATCTGAGAGCTTTCTTTTCTTCTCTTATTTGTGAAGATGATGTACAGATCCAAGCTCATTCTTAATAGGAAATTTTCTTACCTCAAAAACCTACATCTTTTTTCTTATGTATATTGATTCAAACTTCGTCTTCCAGTCTGCTTGCATTCTTTTTGGGTCACACTATTCTTTTGTGTACAACTGCAGTGGATCAGATGCAGACTGTTGAATCTGGAACCATACCATCAATAACTTGTCTTAGTTTGATTTGAGTCCATTCTTTCTGTAACCAGTTTGTCAGTTGCTGCAGCCAGTCAGTATGGTTTTTTTTACTTGTCTGTGTACAGACTTCTTAAATTTAAGTGAACCTCTCGGTAAGAAACTAAAACATTCCAGTTTTCTGATAAAAATCTCTGCTCTTTTGATGCCTGGAAGATACCAATAGCTAAACAAGAATGTCTAGTTAACCTGAATATAGGTTAATTATGTGGTAGCTACTGATTTATTTGTTTTTTCCCCAAGATGTTAAATGGGTTAAGGAGAAATAAATGAGTTATGAGAAGAAGGTTGTTAGGTTTTTTTTTTTTTAGCTTGAGTTAAGAAATCTAAGCACTCTGCTTAAGTCTCTGTTTTGTTTTTTTTTAATCAAGGTTTGGGTTGTTGTAGAAAAACTACTAGATTACTGATTTATTTGAGAATTATAATCACTGTGCTACAGCATAAGCATCATCTTTAGCATTTAGAATACATGTCATCTGGAAATTGGCCGCTTCTAGATTGAGTATGTGGGGAGGCTGTCTCAGAGAAACTCTGGTAATGCAATAATCTTATTTATCACTAAAAGTACTTGGGTGTTTCTGAAGTTATGAAGGTATGTCATGAAATTCAGGAGGGAAGCAATTTATCTGTGCATCCTTCTTCAGGAAATTATACATATGTAAACTTCTTTTATTAAGACTGAACAAATTACTTCTGTTCTGCCTTTCCTCCCACATCAAATATACTTGCTGCCTTTTTTTTTTTTTTTTTTAACTTCTGTGGAGTCCAAAGATAGATAGATGGATAGAGCATTCCAGATGGGGTCTAAAATCTGGAATTGAAGCACTTGCTGGCTACTCCTTCCTGTTACAGTCAAGTCTCCTGTTGGTTGTCTTTACTTCAAGGATATATCAATCTGCAGTTCCCATTTTCTTTACTCCAGTTGTGTCTAAACACTTAGTCATTTTTAACGTGTCAACACTTTATACATATTACAGCATATTGTTGTTTAGGGAAATCAGAAAGACATCTGAAACAAGTTAATGTCATACATGATTAAAATTATCAGCACAAATAGAGCATATGAGAATCTTTTTCTATGATTATTATTAAAATAGAGAGCACATAATATGCTGGGATTTGTACCTTATAAAAATCACAGATATAAATTAATATACATTCCACTGTCTCTTCTTTCAACAATTTAGTCCTTGCAGATTCTCTTTGCAATATAAAATAAAGTTGTCAAAGTATCTTGAAAGATGAATGTTCTGCTATAGCAAATGCTGTCAAGACAGGAAAACTCTTAAGTAGTCTTAAGAAGAGAGGAATGTTGTCCATTGATACACAAAATAGATTATAGCTTAAGAACATACAAGCCTTCTGATAAGTCAGAAATACTAAGACACCAATTTGTGGTTGATCTGGGACCTGAAGTTATTCAAAATACTACATTTTAAAAATATTTTCTATTGTAAGTTCCATATTTTCAGGTTCCACACCTTCATGTGGATTATTTGGTCAGTTCTTAGGTCCAAAAGTTTAATTTCCTTGAAATAACTTTAGAAATTTTTTTCACTTTGGCGAGTTCAGAGGATACATCTGCCTGGTGTTGTACAGACAACAATGAGCAAGCCATGCCGGTGTTCAGGGCTGACTGAGGCTTCAAGGCAGAGTTAATTACTCTGGTGCTAAGGAAGAGTTTGCATGCTCTGCCTAGAGCATTCCTCATAATTCATGACTGAATGTGATCAGTAAAGAAGCATTGCAGTAAAGTGTTCACAAAACTTTGGCTCATTCTTAATGGCTTCATTGTCAGTGCTTCTGACAGATTGTAGAAGCACTGCATTTTATTCTTTGGAATATTTTTAGTTTTAAGTATGGTTTAAATCCATCTAGCACCTAAACCCCATGCAGGTGCTCAGACACTCCGTCACCAGCAGGATGGGGGAGAGAATCAGAAGGGTTATCTCTGTGGTCAGTTGAGGTCAGCTGTCCTGGCTGTGTCCCCTCTCAGCTTCTTGCACATCCCCAGCCTACTCACTGGTGGGGTGGTACAAGAAGCATAAAAGACCTTGGTTCTGTGCACATACTGTTCAGCAATAACAAAAATATCTCTATATCATTAACCCTGTATTCAGCACAAATTCAAAACATAACCTGATAGCAGCCACTGTGAAGAAAATTAACTGTACCCCCAGCTAAACCTAGCACATTCCAGCCCTTATTTCCTAGCATTTATGTCATGCTCAGGTCCCATACTACTCAGTATGACCTCATTAACCACCATCCCCTTTCTATTGTTTGATATAATAGACAGATAGCATTCCCTTACTCTGGGGAGCACCTCAGCAAAATGTTTATAAGATGTCCACAAAATGTCTGTTGAGTTCATTCAGTCCATGACTTTGGGCTCCATCTGATCTGGTGGTCACTCAGGACAGGGGAGCTGGTGTGTTGCATGGAGTAACAGGGCACCAAAGCCAGCTCAGGTCAGGTCACTGCTGCACTGGAACTGCTTCTTGTAAGGCTTCTCTGCCATTGGTTTGGGTGGTTCCTGTCATCATTATTCCTATGACATGCAACTGAAATCATGGCTTGTAACAACAGTTTAAGGGTATATCCATTACACACTCTGTCTCTTGTCCTTTTGGGCCAGGTTTTATGGTTTAGCATTGTAGTGAACTCTTTCATTTGTTCCTACCCTCCCTAGCATCAAGGGTTTCCTGCTGTGGTCCACCATTAACCTCCATGGGCTGCAGAGAGACGGCCTGCCTCACCATGGTCTTCACAAAACAGGCTGCTGGGGAATCTCTTGCTTCCCCTCCTCCATCTTGGGGTACCACCCACAGGAGGCAGTTCTCCATGAATTTTTTCAGTGTAGGTCCTTGTCACAGGCTGCAGCTCTTCATGTACTGCTCCAGGCTGAATCCCTTCCACAAGGTGCTGTCCTTCGGAAACAGACTGTTCCAGCATGAACATCACAAAGTCACAAGTCCTGACAGCAGACCTGCTCCAGGGTGGGCTCCTCTCTCCATGTGTCCACAGGTCCTTCCAGGAACCTGCTCCAGTATGAGCCTATCACAGACTGGTCACCGCTGCTTTCAGGCATCCAGCTACTCCACTATGGGGTCCTCCATGGACTGCAAGTGGATACCTGCTCCTGCATGGACTCATCCTTCTACTCAAGTTCACACTGGTGTTCCAGCCTGTCCAGTACAGCAGCACAGAAAACAGCAGCAAACACCCTGGCCACCTGCCAGCCCAGGCACTTTGCCATGGCTGTTTTCAAAATGCTCTTGGGCACAACACAGGGATGTGATCAGCAGCACAGGACTGCAATGAGCAGCAAAAGCAACAAGTGGCCACTAATGAGCACTAGACTCTAATATTCAGTCAGGCAAGCAAGCCCCATGGCAAGCACAGGAGCCTGCTCGTTACTAGCTAAATGGCATTAGCTATAAATTCGATCTAGTACATTCCAGTCAAATCTGTTGTTATCTTGAACCCTTTGTGCTTCACATTGGGCACCAAAAAGGACTGTTATGATTTAACCGCAGCTGCCAGCTAGGCCCCATGCAGCTATTCACTCACTTTTCTGCCAGTGGGATTGGGGAGAGAATTGGAAAAGTGAGAAAACTCATGGGCTGAGATTAAAACAGTTTAATGGGAAAGCAAAAGCTGCACACACAAGCAAAGTAGAAAACAAGGAATTAATTCAGTGCTTTCCATGGGCAGGCAGGTGTTCAGCCATCTTCAGGAGAGCAGGGCCCCATCACACATAATGGTGACATGGGAAGGCAAATGCCATTGCTCCAAATGTTCCCCTCTTCCTCCTTCTTCCTCCCACTTTATATGCTGATGTTCCGGCCGTGTCTCCTCCCAGCCTGCTGTGCACCCCCTGTCTCCTCACCAGCATGGCGGAGTCAAAAGCAAAAAAGGCCATGGCTCTATGTAAGCCCTGCAATAACAAAAGCATCTCTGTTTTATCGACCCTGTGTTCAGCACAAATCCAACACAGAGTCCCACACCAACTACTGTGAAGAAAATTAACTCTATTCCAGCCAAAATTACACAATGAATATAGACTTCTCTTTTTTTTCCCCCCTTTTCTTTTCTTTTTTCTTTAATTAATGCTCTTTCATCAGGAACATAAGCCAGAGTAAGAATAACTTAGGATAGAGCGGTAATTTGGGAGAAAGGTATAAGGATAAGCAAGACTTGTTTGGCTACACAGCTGCTAGGTGCAGAATGACAGATGTAAATGAGTATGATGAAGTTCATCTGGACACTGTGTGTCCTTATCATCTACTACATTCCCTGCCTGTTGACATCTTAATTCTTTTCTAATTGCATTGTGTTTTAGAATTATCTTGAATTCCCAGTGCTTTCTTCTGCATTTTCAAGTGAGTTGACACCATACCAAGCAGAGTCCCAATTGCGGCTAAGGTGTGAATTATTGCAGCTATTATTACTGGGTAATTTGGGACTGTTGTAATGGGAATATTCTGAGAGACACTCATCAAATCTCCAAATTTCAGACACACTTTTTTTTATGCTCTACTCCTAGCTGATTAGTCTGTTACAAGCTAAGAGTCAAACTTGAATCAAATACATTGGTCTTCGGGTTTCTTCAGAGGGTTAATACCTATTTTCAGACATCTTTCCATTCATCTGTTTCCTGCAAATAGTTGCAGACTGTGGCACACAATCCAATATGATAAAATACTGTACTTCTGATTCTGAGTCATTCTTTTTAGGTGTCTGGGTATAAGGTGAACAAGAATTTATTTCGTTTTTCTGTTTTAAGCAAGCAGCGTAATGTCTCAGAGCAAGAATATAATTATATGTTTCACAAATAGACCTCACTACAGGGAAGGAAGGCTCCAAGGAAAGATATAGCTGGTCCCTCAGTCATTAGCGAAGTAAAATAGTCACTAACTTGTCTCTTGACATGCATGATATACATCCTTCTCTTACAAACTAAAATTGCAGGTTGAGGAAGATGGGAATGGGAGAAACTGGTGAGATTTTATCCACTCCATTCATTGTTTGAGTAGATTACATATAGTTATCCCTGAAGTAAGCCTGCAGATATCCCAGCTGTAAGCCTATTAGCATTAGCCTGTTTCCCAGGTCAGTATGGAAAGGATTTGTCTTAGCTTGCTTCTTTGTTTTAAGCCAATATAGTTCTTTACTGGTGTCAGAATTATTATATTCTTGTTGATATCTCCTTCCTTGTACTTTCATAGATAAAAGACAGCTGTAACTTCTGTATTTAGTAACCAAATGGATTTTGCATTTAGCCAAGACAGCTATGCCGACTTGAATCAGCAACAATGTGGCCAGCAGGACCAGGACAGGGATTGCCCCCCTGTACTTGACACTGGGGAGACCACATCTCAAATCCTGTGTTCAGTTTTGGGCCCCTCACTACAGGAACATTGAGGTGCTGGAGCATGTCCAGAGAAGGGCAGTGGAGCTGGGAAAGGGTCTGAAATACAGGTCTTGTGAGGAGCGTCCAAGAGAGCTGGGGTTGTTCAGCCTGGAGAAAAGGAGGCTCAGGGGGACCTTATTGCTCTCTAGAACTGCCTGAAAGGAGGGTGTAGCAAAATGGGGGTCAGCATCTTCTCCCAGGCAACAAGTGACAGGAGAAGGGGAAATGGCCTCAAGTTGTGCCCAGAGAGGTTCAGGTTGGATATTAGGAAAAATTTTTGACTGTGTTTAAGCATTGGAATGGGCTGCCCAGGGAAATGGTAGAGTCACTATCCCTGGGGGTGTTCAAACAATGAGCAGACATGGCACTTTGTGCTATGGTTTAGTGGCCATGGTGGTGTTTGGTCAAATGTCGGACTTGGTCTTGGAGGTATTTTCCAGTATTAATGATTCTATGATTCTGTGATAATTTATCATCATTTTTTGGAGCCTAAGACTGAGATGTTTAGAACTTACTTTTCCAAATAACTTTCTGTGTGCCAACAAGATTTTTTGCTAGGATTGTCAAATCTCAGAGCAGTAATCTGTATATTAGTCAAGAGAAGAGTATCATGTAATAGAAACAGGAGCTGTAGAGTAAATGTCCAAAACCTGGTATAATATTGTCAGAAGATGTGATACTTTTTTTATTTAAACTTCTACTTAAAATACACATACTAGTAAATTTTTCTAGCATGAACTTAGTTTTGTTGTGTTATACTGTTGCCTTTCCCTGGTCTTAAAATTAAGAGCCAGACACAGTTAAGGGAAAAAGGAGTTTTTACTTCAGTATTTAATAAGGATCTTTATGGTGCACCACTTTGCCAAGGTGGAATGTGCCGAAATGCATATACATGATAGATCGTGTATACAATTTATAGACCTTGCAGATTAGCATATCTATTAAAGACTCCCCATTGAGAGGCTTGAATGATCCCCCCATCCCAAGGAATTCCTGCCTGGACGGGCCTATCTTAGTTTACAGGATGTGTTCTAGAAAGGACCTTGGTTTTGCAGGATAATGTAGGGCTTTCTGGCCTCCAACTGCAAGGCCTCCAGGATTTTTGGTCTCCTGGTTTAACAGAATTTTAGGACTATGCTAAATTATCAGGATTAAGGAATTACAAGTATGCATGCTAGAAGCACTGAGGATACATAAAAGCTGTATAAAAGGTGTATAAAAGAAACGGCAAAAAATCATAATGGCATCACTACTACCAAAACACTTTCTTTTAAAAGAATATAAAATTTTAATTGTACTGTAATGCAATTCTTTCAGCAAAAATAGAATATAGAATTTCATCTAACTCAAAGGTGTCGTATGCACAGGGTGCCATCACATAGTTATCCAGTTACTGTAGTATGTACACCAGGCACTTCAGTTAAGTATTGTGGGGATTAGGATTATATATCAGTATCAATGCTGTCTGCATGAAAATCATGTGAAGTATGTGTGAGCCTGTAACACTGCTTCCAATGTTTTGAACTGTTTCAACTTCTCAAAAGCTTAAATATTAAGATTTATGCTTCCTAACTAAAACAACCCAAAACTTCAGTCATTTGGAATCTGATAATTTTGTGATGTATGGATTTTGAAGCAAACTTTGCTGTAGTTCAGAATAAGGGAAAAGATGTCTCTCTTCATTTTCTTTTTCCCTTAGATGCACAATCTTGCATTAGAGCTGTTGCTCTCTAATATGATGTAGCAAGACAGGACCATGCTGTTTAACCTTTTATTCTGTACATGTTCCAAAATTTAAAGATATTTTAATATTGGACCACTTTTAGTTTCTAGAGAGCTCTAAATGGCCCTTTAAGAGCTTTCGTCAGTTTTCATCCTAAGCCCTCTTTCCTATCCAGTGACTGTAAGTTCTAGTTTGGCAAATGATATTAATGATAACTTGAATATGATGTGGTGAGGTTGTTGTTGGGTGAAACCTATGTGTCTCCCTTTACTTGTACCATTCTCTTTTTCTTTTATCTCCTTTGTTTTTTTTTTCTTTTTTTTCTTTTTCTTCTTTGGCTTCCCCCATCCCTATTCGTAAGGGAACCATGGATTGTCACCTGTCTCACTATCTGTTTAACTACTGCTAAGGTGATGGGTAAAGGAAGAAAATTAACAACACAGCCATTGGGGCAATAATTCAGGCATGAATTGTTTCCTTCTTCTTATACCTGGTGATGAAATGGCTAAATGAAGCATTTGAAAGATGTCAGTGTATTACTAATATCATAACTTCTTAAGTGTTAAGTTATGGTATGGGCTAAGGTAGAGCTGACTCTTTTCAGTGGTGCCCAGTTAGGTACAAGAGGCAATGACAGCTGGTCCTCTCTCAACCTGAACCAAAGCTTTTTACTGTGAGGCTGACCAAGGATGGACAGAGGTTGTCCATAGAGGCTGTAGAGTTCTTATTCTTGGCTGTATTCAAAAGTCACCTGGATGTGGTCCTGGGCAGAAGGGTAGAATGACTGTACTGTCATTTGGTGAAAGTCCAACAGTAAGAATAACAAATAGAAAATTTTAACACAGCGGTGACACAGGGAGAGCATAAGCTATTTCCTGTAATACTGCTCATTCTGTTAATAAAGTAGTTTTTTCCAGCTATAATGTTTTGACGTTTAAATTTTGTTTTGATCTACTGAGTGGTCAAAATAAATACAGTCTCCATTTTGATGTCACTTTTTCTCCCTTCATTTCATTATTATGAGGTGCGCATTCAGTCTTTTGATGAAAGGACTGCAGCACAGTATATACTAGGAGAAAAAAACCCACCCAAATATCCATAACTCACTTCTGAAACAACCTAGAGATCTCCTTTCATAACTGTATAAATGATACAGAAGCCAAAAAAGCTGTTTTGTCCAGGTGGTTCTCCTGCTTTCATATTCTTCCTCAAGAAGTAATCAAAATACATTTTGTTGTCAATAATTTTGAAAGGTGTGAAGAAGTAGCATTATACATGTTAGACTTTATAATTAATTCTGCTGTTATCATTAGTGCCTTAGAATAAAATCTTGGCTCAAGCTAGAAATTTCATTTGATATTGTAACTATCATGCTGCGTTTAGATATTTTTGGGAGATTGTGAACATGCTCATTCCAGCCCATGATAGTTATGCTAATATAATAAAGACAGATGCCTCAGTATCTGAAAAGTATCTGAGTACTATTAAAGATGGATATACTTGACTAACTATGAATTAAAATCCATAATATACTAGACTTAGCAGTGTAAATATCAGCTTAGAAAGCACAGTAAACTTGTAGAAATGTTCTGTAATTTATTTAATTCTTTATCAAAACTTGTTTATGGTTAAACACTACAAAATACCATCCCAACAAGGAAGTTCTTGTGAACTTCATCCTAGATTGTTTCCTAAAGACATTTTTATTTCTGAAAGAATAAACTGTAAAGTCAGATAGCTTGTGTCCCTCCATTGTTGCCACTCAGTCATGTTTGCTATCCCAGCACATCACTGTCATCCCAACAAGATGATAGTCTTGCCAAGTGCACAGAGGTCTCTATTCCTTATGGTTAATTCACCGTGCTGAGTGTGAGGCCATTGTACTCTGCTTCACATATGAGCTCTTCAGAAAGGCTCTTCGGCATGCTGATTTCTGAAAGGAGGTCTGTGTGGCTTTCTCATAAAGACGCCTTGTAGCTGCTTCCTTGTCACATGCACATGCTTGAGGTGACCCTGCTTAAGCCTCCTTTTTTGATTATGTGTTGCCTTTCATTCACGTCACTTTAGGCCTTTGCTTGTCAAACCTGTCCACCACTCCTTCACAGGGCTGCTGGAAACACTTTCCCTCCCCCTATCACGCCTGGTTCCACTCCCTTCTTACCAGGTCAGCCATCCTGCTGGCAAAAATATCTCTGCCCCAATTAATGAGGTGCATCTCATCTCTCCTAAGCTGTTGTTGAGCTCAGAGAAGGCCCTATGGTCATAAAAACCAAAGCCCTGTTTGCCAATGCCGGTTCTACAGCCAAGGGTTGACATGCAGTATCAGTGCCCTCTTCCTCACACCCTTTCACCAAGGATGAAGGAAAACACCACTTGGACTTTTCTAGTCATGGAATCTCTAGTGAACAAACTAATGTTTTAGAATAGCATAAATGTAATTGTTTGATGGTTTGCTAGTTTTCTCACAACAAAAATTTTGAGAAGCTTTATTCTGTTTGTGGATGTAATCTTGTTGCTGGTGTGTACTGATAGGTCAGGCTCCTGTGTAATACTGACTAATTTTCCAGCAAGAGTAAATATAATTTTGGTGGTTTCGAAGGTAAAATTAGTAGGTAGATCAAACTGAGAGAATGATGAAGTAGTCATTCAGTCTAAGCACCCATGTGCTGTGATCTGCTGGCAATATGGAATTTCATTATGTCTGTTGTTGACTAGTACTGTTCCTAGGTACTCAGTATACTGATTGTCAAGACAATGCTTTTTATATTATGAACTTTCTTTGAAGGAGTTACCAGGAGTTTCTACTTGCAAAGGTCCCTTCCAGTGTATCTCTCAGTATTTCACCCTTCTGTTTGTTACTCTTTTACAGGGTTTTACTACTGGGAAGTATATATGTAAATCCAGAGAGGCAACTTCTCTCTGTGTCACTCAGTTAACTGTTACTCCTCCATAAATCTGTGAAAAGATGAAAAAAGAGAAAAAAAATTTATATTACTAACTGCAATATTTAGTAACTAGTACTAATATCAGGCGGAGTCCTGCTGGCTACTTTGGTATTGCCAAGAACTTTGGGAGAGGACAATCAATCAAATAGTGTTTAGTAAGAAACTGGGGTTCTAACATGAAAATACCTTAGTATCTAGAAACTATTTGTGATATTCTGTTCTTCCTCTGTAAATAGCTTGTGTAATCTGTCTTCTGCTTTGTGGCTAACTCTGCACAATTATGAAGGCAATTATTCATAAAATTTTTGTTTATACAAAAATTGAAAAGGAATGCTTATGTGAAACTAGAGTATTACTGAAAATTATTTCCATTTATACTCTTGTTCAGGAACCAAGCATTCTGTATTAATTTGAAACTTAATGTTCTGAGAATTTTCCTTTATTGTGAAACACATTATGTTGCTGCAAATTCTTAATTAGTATATTGGCTATTCATCATTATAAATAGATAAGATCTTAAGATTAGCCTTTTATTCTGACTATTAAAAGCTTGCCATTACTGCATGTGATTACGAGATCTAGTACAGTTTACCTTCTGTGATGTTTTGTTTAGGCTTTTAGAGGGGAAAAAAGAAATTTCCTGCTGCACTTGAAAGTAAATTACAAGCTTTCATTTTCTGCATTGAATTAAAGCCTGTTACATTATTTGACCTAGACAATAAAGCATATGTAGCTGAACAAAACTTTGCAAACTCTGGTTGCTTAAAAAAATAATTTAGTTCAGTGTGAAGTAGTCCAGGAACAAAATAAACAGTAATCTTGACACATTTTAACAATCTCTTTTGGTAAGTAATGGAGCAAGTTAGACATTTAAATCATTCTATCTTCATATTTCAAGTCTAGAAAACAGAAGGATTTCTACGGAGAATTTGGTTATATTAAAAAATCTTTAGGGAATTTAACAGACAACATGAAACTGCACAGAATGTATAGGAGAGGAGTAATTTTCAGCATAGTAGCTTTGCCTAAATTCTGCCCATTATGCTGAGGAAATACTAGCCTTGTTGCATTCAGCAGCTGGGTCTCGACAGTATCTTTTCCCACTTGGAGGGGTTAATTAGTCTTCTTTCAGAATGTGGCCTGTTTAGCTTACATTCACATAATGCAACAAGCACTAGCTGTACAAAGCAATACCATTAACAGACGGGTGTGTCCAACTGCTTAATTAGGCAGAATAAAAAGGACCTTGTCAAACATTCATCTGTTGTTTGTCATACACCTGACGGTCCAATTAGGCAAGGATGACGTCTTTTCTGCAGTAATATTCACTTCCTTTACTTACATGGAGTGTCAGTGAAAAAATGGGAGAGTCTTCATTTAGATTATTGTTGTGGCTTTGATCCCAGGCAGCAGCCAAGCCCCCTGTAGCCACTCACTCACTCCCCAACAGTGGGACTGGGGAGAGAGTCAGAAGGGTAAAAGCTGGAGAGCTCAGGGGTTGAGATAAAAACAGTTTAATAGGGAAAGCAAAAGCCACACACACAAGCAAAGTAGAACATGGAATTAATTCAGTGCTTCCCATAAGCAGGCAGGTGTTCAGCCATCTCCAGGAGAGCAGGGCCCCATCGCATAACAGTGACTTGGGAAGACAAACATCATCACTCTAAATGTCCCCCTCTTTCTCCTTCTTTCTCCCACTTTATACACTGAGCATGATGCCACAGGGTCTGGAGTATCCCTTTGGTCATTTGGGGTCACCTGTCCTGGCTCTGTCTCCTCCCAATCTCCCATGCACCCTCAGTCCCCTCACCAGTGTGGCAGTACCAAAACCAAAAAAGGCCATGGCTCTGTGCAAGCCCTGCTCAGCACTAACCTAAACATCTCTCTGTTATCAATCCTGCATTCAGCACAAATCCGAAACACAGCCCAGTGCCAGCCACTGTGAAGAAGATTAATTCTACCCCAGCCAAAACCAGCACTATTATAAAATTGTGCTCTCAATATTGACGCAGGGTAAAAGAATTACACTGACTGCATCACTGATATGATGCTAGAAAAACTTCCAGTAAATAGGAAGTTACTTAAGGTTGACTGTCAAACCATATTGTATGGTACCTAGAGGGAAAAATCTGTACAATGTACTGAACTATAATAAAATTTTGCATTTAGGATAGAGACCTAAACCAGAACAGTGGAAGCAGTCCTGGCTGAATGCCAGGTGCTCACCAAAACTACTCTGTCACTCCAGTCCTCAGCTGGACAGGGCAGAGAAAATGTAACTAAAAGCTCATTGATGAAGATAACAGCAGGGAAAGATCACTCACCAATTACCACAACAGGCAAAACAGACTCGACTTGAGGAAAATTATTTGAATTTATTGCCAATCAGATCAGGGTAGGATAGTAAGAAATAAACCTGAATCTTCAAAACACCTTCCCCTCACCCTCCACTTCCTCCCAGGTTTAATTTTATTGCTGCTTCTCTACCTCCTCCCTTCCAGCAGTGCAGGGGAATTCTTTTCTTTTGTATCCTGAGTTTTGTCAGGTGTGCTGGGTCCTGAAGTGCATCCACTGCTTAAAAGTAGAGGATTCAGTTAACATGAAACTCTGACAGTCTGTTGATTAATCTGAAATTAGTTTGATCAAGAATTTATCAGTCTTTCTGAATATTTCAGAAGAAGCATTTAAATCAATCAGGTGTGCCATAGGCATGGTTTCCTGGACTTTAAACCAAGAATGGTCCCAATTGGCAAGGTCCTGGCCCTGTTGCCTGACCTCATACCATATTTATATACCTGTTTCCTGCTTTGCAGTGGCTACATTTAAATGCAAAGTGAATTAGACATAGTTGGAGGGAGGAACTGCAGAAACCCAGCTTTGATAGGAAAGTTTGCTGTTGACAGCTGGTTCTGTTGTCAAGCAAGGAGAACACTGAACATTTTTTGGTACAGTAATTAATTCCTCCTGCTATCTAGTGGCATGTCCCTGAATTTTTTATTATGGTTTTGTCTCAAAAAATATTGTAGGGTTTTTGGGGGAGCTTGTTATTTGGTGGTGGTGGTAGGCATTAAGGTGGTGGTAGGCATTAAGGTCCAGTTTCTTCACTGTCAGCCATCTGGGTCTCATGAGTTAAACTGAAAAAAAAATTAGTTGCATAGGTCATTCTAAGTATCTATTAGGGGTTTTTTTCATATAAATCTCTTCTATTATGCATAATAAAGATACTCATTTTTAGTGACAGTGGTTCTCAGATTGCCAAAGTATTCTGTAGCTAATGTAGATTAATAGAGACTGAGGGCAGTAAAATTTCTCACAGAACATTTTGTTTACAGACTAGTAAGTTTCTTCACTGTCAGCCATCTGGGTCTCATGAGTTAAACTGAAAAAAAAATTAGTTGCATAGGTCATTCTAAGTATCTATTAGGGGTTTTTTTCATATAAATCTCTTCTATTATGCATAATAAAGATACTCATTTTTAGTGACAGTGGTTCTCAGATTGCCAAAGTATTCTGTAGCTAATGTAGATTAATAGAGACTGAGGGCAGTAAAATTTCTCACAGAACATTTTGTTTACAGACTAGTAATTTGTATTTGTTCACTGTGATTCTTCACAGAAACATGCAGTCTTCTGTTTCAAAGGTACCAGGTGAAAAAGAACCTGCCTCATCTGTTTGTTATTTTCACTGGTTAGTCATCCACTGCTTAAAAGAAATTTAAGAAGGAAGGGGAATAAAAGGCTGATTCACAATTTTTAATTCATTTTGGTTTGTCACCAGTCAATTGTATTGTAATTTCAGCTGTGTAAAACTGAGGAATCTGCAGCTCACAATCTGCGTTTCCTATGAAGGCATGTCATTCTTGGTTGTCTTTCTGATAAGTTTTCTTTGTCAGGCATTTTCCTTGATTCTTGAACCATTTCTTTATTCTACCCAAATTTTGTCATTCCCTGTCAGAGCCATGATCATAGGCACTTTTCTACCATTTATGTATTTCTGTATGGTTTTAGTGTCAAAAAGTTTATCATTAGATTTTAAATACAGTGATTGCTTTAATGCTTTCTACTGAAAAAGGTTATTTGAGTTGTTTTTTCACTATGACTCATTAGATGCTTTTCAGAGTTTGCTTTCCAGAGTAGAGCCTTTCATTCTGTCGCCTCCTTCAAGTTCAGCTTTGAATTTGAATGTATAGAGATTTTAGTGTAGTTCAGTAAGCCAGAGAAAAAATGGTTTTGATTGCTGACCAGTTATTTACAAGCTGAGAGAAAATCTGATGATGATTTTTCTGAGTTATTCCTAAAGTGACAAAGGTCAGATAAGTGACACGTTTCTTCATATGTAAACAAAAGATATTTCAAATATAAGTAAGGTAAAAGTAATATAAAACCCCATTTATATGAACTCGTGCTAGTAGGGGGAAAAATCTTTGGGCTTGTAACAAGATTGGTATTAGCTAATTTTAAAATATTAATAGAGATAAGGAACAAAATAGTGTGCTAATATAAGTGACAAAAACATTTATGCACTAATCTTTTGATTTTATATCTTAATTTTATTCAGAGATCACAATGCAGACATCAGAGACTGGGGCGGATACAGGTTCGACTGTGACTTTACAGACATCTGTGGCTGGCCAGGCAGCAGTGCCCACACAGGTAGTACAGCAAGTACCAGTTCAGCAACAGGTACGTGGCTGTTAATTTTGAGAAGATTAAAAAAATTTCCAAATAATAGTTCTTTACAATATAATGAGGAACTTGGTTTTGTGCAAGACTGCTAAAGAAACTTTTGCTCTACTTTTATCAATTTTAGTTTGCTGGAATTAAATTAACCAGAGAAAAGCAAGCTATTTTCAGGATCTGTTCCTTAACTAGAACATCTGACAAGCTCTGGTAGTACTCATACATGATTCTAACTGTTATTTATTCTATAATTCATGCAGTAGCTCACAGAAGTTTGCTCTATGTTACTGGATATTTACATTTTTTCCTTTAAATAATGCATATGTTTCTGAAGTTATTGACTATATAATTTCTTCATCCATTTGGATGTCCAAGTTAGTGCAATACAAATGTAAATATGAAAAGCACTGTCCTTTGCACCTCTAGGCTTGACTCCCTTCAGATTTATGTTCAATGTCATGAAGATTTTTGTCATATGACAGTCAATCATTCATACTGTAAATTTGCCAGGGAAGGAAGAAGACTTGTGTAGCAGCCAGCACAGTGCACTCTTCAGTTACATGAGGTGGTTACTCCTATTCAGCACCCATGAGCTTTAGAAGAAATGGTGGCAGAAGAAAATGGGGAGCTAAAAAGGAGAAGTGTGGAGGTAGAAAATGGGGACTCCATGTGAAAGCCATGATGGCTGTCCAGGACTTTTCCAGAAAACACAGAAAGTAGCTGTCCATGTGATGGGTATTCTGGATGACATCTGATGATGTTTTTCATCAAAAACCAACTCCACATTTTCTGAATCAGTAACATGAGAACTAGACATATTTTATTAAATAGTGCCTTTTGTTTCTGTGCTGGTAGAGCACTTTTCTATAAATTAAACTCTTCAGCATTTGTTGAGTTCTTAAATTCCACCACATTTTTATATATGTGTTTCACAGTCTCATACATTTTACTAGTATTTTTTTCCTGTTTTTCCTCCTGTGTAGACTCAGTTTGTAAAGCCTTGTAGTTCCATTACTCTATAGTATGATGCTTGAACTTAGCTAACCTTTGTAGGAGATTCTGTCTATAACTCTTTCGTAAGGTTTGTGAGTGAAAGACTTTTTTCCTTTGTGAAATACAATCTGGATAACTTCTTTCTTGATGACAGATGTTTAATAGATGTAGTTTATATGCCTTGTTCTTTGCTATTCCTGTATTTCATTTTTTCAGATACAAGATGGCAGATTGGTAGTGCTACATGGTTGCTTGTTTTCAGCATACTGGATGTACATACAGTGGTCTAATATTACATACTGAATTTGTGAAGTACTGGTCAGTGCGAGGGACTGAAAACTGGTAACCAGTTTGTGCTATATAGGATACTTTATAGCAGTTCTAGTAATTGTATTGATTGAACTGTAAGGTCAGGTTCTATGCATTTGTGTTCTAGTCTTACAGCAAAATGAAGAATGAGCAGGACTTTGGCATTTGTAAACTTTGTTTGTGCAAAGTTTCTACCTTTTTGAAAACTTGTAGGATAGGATTAGCTCCTTGTTTGTTGACTGGGGCCGCCCACTGTGAAGGGGCCTCAGGCCCAGCATTTGAAGTCTCTGCACTGGGAGGGTGACTGCCAGAGAGTCTCATTAATGGTCAGACTGGGGAGTTTCCTTAACATATTTTCCCACATAAATAATCAATTAATCTTTGTCCGCAACTGTCTATATCTTTTCTGAAGTTATGCTAGTTGTCCTTTCATAATGTTACATTTGTGTCAAAACATAGACCAAGGACCAGATTTTTTTTTCCTGCTTTGATTATACCTTAATAAGAACAGCGAACAGTATTTTTTGTTGCCCTATCCGAGTGTGTAAAACTGTTCCTGATCACCTTTACATACATCTCCTTTAGTACTGCTACTTCTGAGTATCGCCTTGCATTGAATACATCATCATTATATTTGATTATTTTTCCCTGTGGACGTAGTAAATTATACTTTTCTGACTGACTCTTAACACCGACTGTATAATCAGCATAATGTTTGAGAAAGGAAATCTAAAGGATCAGGGATTGAAGATCCACCAAGAATGTTGGGAAATCCAATGCAGACAGTATTACAGTGATTGAAACACTATGGGAGATATGTGTAGAGAGAGATGATTAGATTATGGAAGTAGTGAGGATGAAGGGAAGAGTGAAGATGTGAATATAGTATGCCAGCAGAAAATGTGATGAAGAATGTGGATGGGATAGGTAATTTCAACTGTAGGGTTAAAAAAAAAAGAATAGCAAATATAAAAACAATCATTGTGTTGAGGAAATTGCAGGTGTGATCTGTCCTGAGGAATTATCTGTGTATAGATTGCATTGGCCTAAAGTTAATATTGTCTCTATGTACATTTGGTAGGAATGGGCCAATTTACCTAAAGAAAATTAGGAGAAAGAGCCATTATAATGGCTATTTTAGTAAAGACATTCTTTTGATGGCAGAGGGAGGACGACTTATTTCTGCACATTCAAAGTTACCAATGTTGAAAGCTGGAGAGAAGGTTTTAGGCAGTAGTATGGTTTCTTATTTTTCCTATGGTTTATAAGGAACATGCTTGATTTCAGCTGTATCCAGATTATGTGTGAATATTCAAATTTTGATTATATTATCTTGTGGGTATACATTGCTAAAAACAATGGGACACTCCTGGGATTTTGTTAAATTCAAGGATACAGTAACATGACCATGTATATAGAACAATTTGATGTCAGCTTCTATTTTATGATTTACAGTAATTTATTAGTGCTTTCCAGTGAATATTGCAATTTTTGATGAATTTGTTTTTAATTACTATTAAACCATTGTATAGCATTTCATTTTTCTAGGGAGGTCTCTGTTTCCCATGTTTCTGTTCCTGTATATACACCATCTTTAAATGACATCTCCTGAATACATTAATTTGGGATTGATTTCATGACATCATGTTTTTTTTATTCACACAAAATATACTTTTTTTTTCAAAATGAAATATTTTTGCCCTGAAGAAGAGCAAACTGAGTAAGGGGAAGGGTAGCCTAAGAGCCTTTTCTGAGCCTAAGAGCTCTGTTAGTACTCAGGCATTCTGTCTTTTGAACAAACAACAAAAGACTAACTTTTAATATTTTCAGCTAAACAAATTCCTAATTTCCATATAGCTGGTATTAATATGGAGCTCATAAAAGTCTGCTGTAATGCTCCAAGAATAGGAACAATATGGGTATCTTTTATGAAAACCTGGATTTTTCCTCTTGTAAAAGTGGCTCTAGGGGCAGCTGGTTTCATGCAACATAGCAGAAGTCACTGTTGAGATGGGATAGAGAGGAATAATAAGCAAAAAGCAACAACGGTAAAACCAAAAATGTGGGAGTGTAATTAAATTCTGTTTAAATAGCCTGAGGAATTCTCTTAGTTTTTTGTTTCCTTGAATACAGGGATTTTTCATTAATGTATCATTGCTTTTTCAACAGGCAGTCTTCAGCACAGTGCAGTAAGCTTCTAAGGATTCAAAATTAAACTCACTTTGCAGTTTATGCCATACAGTATGGAAGAATTGGAGAAATAAAACTAAAAACAAGCGATTTTATAAAAATATGTCCATGCATCTGAAGATGGGTAAAGCATTTCTTCACAGTCAGTGTACTCGGTGGCCGTTGCATTCATAAAGCATTCTATCATTCATTACCTGGAGATGCAGACTTCTGCTAATCAAAATTGCTCTTAATGCAAAATCATGTTTAGCATATGAAACACATAATCATTAGCTGACATTAACCATTATATAAATATGAATGTGCTTAGAATATTATAGCATGTGCTATTTATATGTTACTTGCCAAAGGTAATCCATGCTAATGAAGGAAAAAGATTATTTTTATCTCCAAGGACAGAAAATGTTGCACATCCAAGCTGTTTGCAAAGACACAGTGGATAATTATATGTTCTTTTTAAAATGGAATTTAAAAATCTTTACATATATATTGCTCTGTTGTTCTAGGCTTTGCTTAGTAGTACTTTGAACAGAAGCACTTTTTATTGGAAATCAAAGTTCACTCTTATATTTTGTTTTATGCTTCAGTCTAATTTCAGCGTTTCAGTATGCTTTTATGCACTTTATTTTTGTTGACAAACTTTCATAGATAAAATATAACTTATAACTCCCTCATTTGTTCCTCTAAGGTAGTATAATTAAGAATATAATTTATTTTTGCTTTTTTTTCTTCTTCTTCAGCTAGTAAATATAACCACACATGTACATTGAAATAAGTTTTCATTCACCTCATGTTGTCCTGCAGCATTTCAGCTGCTTGCTTCTATTCCTATTCCAGTTCTTTGTTTCAGGCTAGAGTCATTGAAGCAAGAGGGATGAAAGATCTACTGTCTGACCTTATTTAAGTCAAAAATTCCTATACAAGTTTGTTAATTTTCTGTTTTCCAGCCAGACAATAATGAAAATTACCATGGCTAGTTCACCAGTCCACTCTAGAACATAAAAATTTTGAACTTGTGTACTGTTGCTTTTTACTAAATATTTTATTGTGTTTTCTATTTTCAGCCCAGTTCAATTAATTATTGGAGTATTTTTTAATACAACAAGGCCATTTGGGTTTAGGTCTCTGGAAAACACTGGGAGAATAGTCAACAATTTCTGCTCTGCCTCAAAAACTACATGGCTTAGCTGATATCACTCCTTTAACAGCTTAATAAACTGTGAAAGGATAATGATAAATAAAACAGAAGTGAAGAAAAAAAAATTTGCATATTTTCCACAATTTTTCCTGGTGTTTTGTTTCCGCATAACCAGCTTCTCTCAAATAATTTTGTGCTCACGGAGAGTAAATATACTCATTTCATTTCCTTCTGGTGAAGATTAAAAAGAAAATTCAGAGGCACTAGATTTAATTCTCATTAAAGCATTAAAAATGAAGTAAAATAGGAAATAAAATTAGTATTGGAAATGTCATATAATAAAGATTTTCAGCATGGCAGTATTCTCATATACAATGCCATCCTAAAGGCTCCTTACTTATTTTGTTTATCATAGCTTACCACTGCCAGGAAAAATACTTGCCTCTTACCTTCCCCACCCTAATGTTGTTAGTACATTGCAATACCATGTGGTGACTACAGCTTCCTTTGGCAGGGTAATGAATTTAACTGTAGCAGTACTGAGTTTCAGAGAAGCTGAAGCAAAATAAGTTTTTTTGTGAACTTTTTAAATTACTGTATTGGAAAGAAATTAAACTAATTCAGTGGCCCTCTTTTATTGAACTTCAGTGTTAAAGTAAAAACATTTTTATTTTCAAAAGTAGGTAAAATGTTTTAATGGCACTGTAGCATATCCATTCTTAAATGTTGGTTTAAAAAAAAAGTTATTTTCTGTGCATAAACAGTCCTGAAGTTTCTAGTAGTACTATATATTAGGCTAGTAAAGAACTTCCATAAAAATTGCTGGAAAATTGAAATTAAGCAATGAAAATTTTAATTTTAAGAGATCTTAGTATTTTGTTTCATGGTAAATTAATTTTTTGTTGTTCTTACTCCACATTAGAAGATAAACACATTTTGGAATTTTTCAGGTTCCTGTCCAATAGACAGCAAACATTGATGCACTGTACACACTTTGTCCCTGCATTATCGTTTCAGTTCTGAGGGAAAGATCTTGCACTGTGCTGAATCTGATAGTTTTGAAATGGATGGTATTCAAGAATAACGGGAGAATATAATGCCTTGTATAGAAGGGAAATGTGACCTCTGTTTTAATGCCGTGTTTGTACGCAATGTAGAGTTCCATTTTATCAGTATATGCAGGTTACAGGGAGAAAATCACGTCTCCTTTATTAACAGAAAAATAGTGTGTGTTATTTTTAACAGGAACTAAGCCATATTCAGTGTGTGTGAATAGGGAACAAGGTGCATTTTGGGAGTAGCTGGATGAGAACATGGAATTGATACTGACAACAGCATCATTTCCACAGTGTTTCCCCAGCTGTGCTACTGGGAGAAAGTGGGACATATCCATTACATGTCAGGTAACAAGCTACTGGTTTTAAACAAAGCCTGTTTTCGAGATGTTTTCTCACAGTATAGGTCAAGTAGATAATTTTGGTGTTCTGTAATAGACTGATCAACAATGAATCCCCTTCTCCCATTGATTGAGAAGGTCATAGAATTGACTCACCCAAAAGGAAGAAATACGCCTAGAGTTAAACTTAAAAAATACCTCAATAAGTTGCATATATGTTTCACTATAAAGCACATACATATTTTGGCCAATTACTGCATGTGTGGGTCATTTGTCAGAGTTTGGCAGATCTGAATATTGAGAGGTACAAATTACTGACAAGCTTACAGGTCTTTCTTTCTTACAGTGGATTTTAATCAAGCCCATTCCATGAAATTATGATTTGAATGAATTTAAGTTATGAAGTCAAAAGTGATGGAAATAGAAATAATTTAATTTTGGAAGATGTTTGCACAATACAGCTATTTATGTTTTTTAATTCAAATAATTTTCTAAGGTCTTAGTAATGTGCGTGTCTGATCAGACTTTTTGGGTTGACTTTGAGAACTGAATCTTGCTGCTAACTAAATACTGTTGGGAGGAGAAATGTACACAGTTGCACCTTACCTTAATAATTAAGCAGACATCTTCAAAGTATACTTTTTGAAGTGAGAAATTGTATTTTAGGTGTATTTCTCAATTTATGTTATGATTCATGTGGGAAATCAGAAAAACTTGGATTTTAATAGATATCTTAGCCATCATGTTCTGTCTCATTGCTGTTAATGGACAGAAGCATCTGATTTTTCATTATGGTAGTATAGCTGCATTCTAAACCTTGGCTGTTTTGTCTCTTTTTCAGATTTTGGTTTTTAATGTCAACCTAAGGGAAGGTTTCTGTGAAAATCTAGATTTTTTTGTTTCACAGTCAGACTCAATATTATGAAAACGTAGGAAACGTGCTTATTTGCAGAACTTTTTAACACATAACACAGGTGAAAGTATTAGATTAGGATATTTTTAAAGAGCTCTTGGAGGAGGTTCATCAAATGCATGAAACCCAGACTGATCTGGGATTATGGTGTTTGCAGTCCTTAGAACCAACTGGATTAGATTGAAGTAGCATTATAACAATAAATATGAGAAAAATTGTCACTTAATGTTAAATCTGTTTACTAAATAAGTGCATTGATACTTTATTGATTCAATTCCTTGGGTAAAATGGTGTCAATCTGTGAAGTCTTTGTAAGTCCTTTTGCATGTTTTAGGTTCTGGACTGCTCTTGGACCAAAATACGGCTTCTCTGAAAGATGGAAGGTGTAAAAGATGAAATTCTTCATCTTTACTGTGGCAGGAGACAAAAAGTTAAGACTGGAGAGAAAATTTGCGTAACCTGAAACATTCTTTTAATAGTATATGAATCAAAGGAATTGATGAGTAATTGTCCTTAGCAATATATGTGAAGATAATCCATGCCTTACTGCCTCTTGTTGTTTAGATCATTGAAGTAAAACCAGGTTGTGTTGGAGTTTTTAATAGCTGATAGTATTCTGGGAAAGGGGTTACTCAGACTAGGGGTTTTGGCCCATAATTGTACACTGGGTCAAAGCACTACCGCAAAAAAATCTTGTGTCACTGTAATTTAACTCCAGTTAACAAGAGCTAAAGCATGTTACTGTGAATGTTTATTTCTAAACTTACTGCAACATATTTGAGCTGTGATTTTAAGGTTTGTACTATTTAGGACTTAAATGCAATAAGAAAAAGCATAAATATAATCAAATGATACTTTCTTCTGTAGCAAATGTAATTCTTCGGCTCGGTGCAAAGCAAAGTTGCACTTCATCTCATCCTTATGCTCTCCAGTTAGGTATGTCTTTGGCACTGAAGATACGTGTGCTCCGTGAGTGCGCATTTTCAGTATTAGGGCTCCGTTTACCAAACTTAGAGCACAAAATTGTGTAAGAACAGTAATTTTCTTTGCTCGTGCTGTGATATACCTTTAGTAACTTTGAGAACAGAGATATCCCGTATTGTTTAGAAGCCACTAGGTGCACTGGAGCATTGGTACTTTATGATATCCCAGACTTCTGGTTTTCTTGTTTTCAGGTACAGCAAGTGCAGACTGTGCAACAGGTACAGCATGTCTACCCAGCCCAGGTTCAGTATGTGGAGGGAAGTGACACAGTCTACACTAATGGAGCTATGTAAGTTGGAAAATTATCTGAATTTTAATGTTCATTAAAATGAGAAGTTAAATGTATATTTTCAGCTAGATTCTATCAACTAGTGTATATTAAATTGGAAAGAAAAAATATTCAATTACAATTCTTCTAGTGTCAAAATAGTTTTTTGGATGAAAATGTGAAAAATTATGAAAATTCACACTATTTGTTTTTATTAAGGCAGAACTTTTGTGTAAGTAGAATTCGTGTGGTTGTTTTAATTGCACGCTGTATGGCATAGTGTTGTTTGAAAAAGTATCTTCTAGTTCATGCATAAGTTCTGTCTGAAAGACATATTGTACAACTTCTGTCCTTAGGACAAAAGGCAGGGCCTTCTGTCTTCCTGGCTGCAGTCCTAGTGGCAAGAGATAGAAAGGTGCAGGAGCTGTAGTTATTATCTAAAGAAAGTAGTAATGTAATTTCATGCCTGTATTTCATGAAATGAAATCAGGGTTTTTTTCCAAAGGAATCCGGAAAAGCAGAGGAAGGAAATGAATAGTCTCTTTTTGCTGCTTCTTTAACATCTTTTTTGTGCATGATTGTGCATTTCCTGCTTTCCTGAACATGCTTTTTCATTATCAAGTTTCTTTCTTCAATACACAAGCTAAGAAAGATTAAAAAAAAAAATCCGGATTTGATCTGACCTCTGGACATAACTTAGTCTAGTATCAGGCTTGGAGCAGCACCAGATTTGAAATTGGCTCGAACTTCAAAGTAGACTGTGTTGCTTGGAAAGAATCTTCTCAACATCATTTTTTCATTTACCATTTTTGCTTTCTAATTGTCTTTACGAAGAAGTACCATTTAGAAAGCTTTTTGATTGTCTGAAGGTAGTTATTTATTGATGGTAATCCAAAAGCAGTTCAAAAGAGTAATATTATTTGGATCAGAGACGCGTGATGCTAACACTGACAACGTTCTTTGGTCATTTCTACTGGAACATTTTTATTTATTAATTTTTCACGTACTGTCTTCTCTGCTTTTTTTCCCACTTGTAAATCCTAAACAATGTATTTTAAGTATGCATTAGACTTCCCTATTGTACTGATTTTGTCTGGGATAGATTAATTTTCTTCCTAGTAGCTAGTAAAGGGCTGTGTTTTGGCCTTGTGCTACAGCTGGCAGTGATATTATCTACTGGGAAGAAAGTCACTCTACCCCAGCCAAAGCCAGCACACACATACAGCTGCATAATGTCATTGTGACCATGATAGTTGGCTGTTAACCTCCAAAAGAAGTCATTCTTGAATAAGCTATTTTTCAAGTTTCTCTTTTCTTTCATTACTTTTAACTTCTTACATGTGCTGTTGGGACTTTTGGCAGTGTATAGAAAGCGTACTACACTACTGATTACAGTCGTAGGGAAAAACAGAAGCAGATGTGACTGACTGCTTGGAATGAACCTTCAGGTTTCCTTTTTTTTTTTTGTGTGTTTCTGTATCTGAATCCCTCTGTCAGTTTCTGCAAAATCAGTCAATAGGATATAAAAGAAGAAAGCTCTTCTTAGCATGTGAGCCAAATCTAGATAGTTTTGTGTTCCTACGAAGAAGATTTTACCCATGTTGTTGTGAGCAGCAACGTAGTCGACGGGCAATTTGTTGTTCAATACTTACAGGAAGATTAGCCTTTCTAAAGATTGTAATTTCATTGATGGAGAATGGACCAGTCTGTGTTTCTACTCAGACTTTTTGAAGACTATATATAATGAAGCACATTTCCCGTATGTTTTTATACTCCAAATTTTGGGGAGTTTTCCTGTGATTATGTGTTTGATGTATTTAATGATCATGCTAAATCAAAATTTTAATTCTAATTCAGAATCAAACATAGGATTCTTCTATAATCTATCAAGCAACAGTACTGCTCTGGCAATGGAATAAGAAGTCTGCAACCCATAGTTAGGGTGAAGACATTAATTCGTACAGGAATCTCTGGAATAAATTGTCACAGCATGCCTGATGAAAGACAGCCGCTTCCACTCTGCTCTCATGAGATCCCACCGGGGGTGCTGTGTCCAGTTCTGCGGTCCTCAGCAATTAGAAAGACATGGACCTCTTAGAGCAGGTCCAGAGGAGGGCTGTGAAGATGACCAGAGGGCTGGACCACCTCTCTTAAGAGGATAGGCTGAAAGGCCTTGTTGTGACCTTCCAGTACTTAAAGAAGGCTTACAAAAAAGGTGGGAGACCTTCTTATACAGAGAAGGTGTCTACCTTCTTATACAGGTAGATAGTGATAGGCTAAAGGGGGGATGGTTTTAAACTAAAAGAGGAGAGATTTAGATTAGATTAGATCAAATGATATGAAGAAATTCTTGGCTCAGAGGGTGGTGAGGCACTTGCACAGGTCATCCAGAGAAGTTGTGAATGCCCCATCCCTGGCAGTGTTCAAGACCAGGTTGGATGGAGCTTTGAGTAACCTGGACTAATGGAAGGTGTCCCTGCCCATGGTGGGGGGAATTGAACTAGTAGATGATCCTTAAGGTCCCTTCCAACCCAAACCACTCTACAATTCTGCAAAAGAATTATCCTTTATTTTAAAATGTGGCACTTGCAAACTAGCATTGATTTAAATCCATATACAGTAGCAACAAAGGATGCAGTTACAATATTGTACCGGTTTGAAAGCAAACNATATCAGGAAAAACTTACCTGATTTTTTGCATTATAAAATAAGAAGTTTGTCAGTTTTCACAGTCTTTGTCAAGTGTAATTGTTGTATTCTTATAACACAATCCTTTCCACGCATTTTATGTCATGATTTGTCTACACTTAAAAGTTATTTGGTTTTATTATAATTGGAGGCAATATAATAACAGAAGGGGTGTAGCCCACAACTTGTCACATACGGTGTATGATGTGAGAATGTTTAAACTATATTAGCTACATTTGTCTCTAGCTAACAACAGTTTTGCTTGTCAAGCAAGTCACTCTATCCTGAAACAAAAGTTCATTGTTGTTGTAATAGCATGTACAGGCTTACCTGGCTGTTCAGAATATATTAAGACTGTTATTGCTTCACCTATGTTAAGAAGTTAATTGGTTCCGCATACTAGACATGAACTTCTTTGTACAAATTGTAACATATGAATAAAATGTAGCCATTTACCTGGTAGTTCTGATTGGGCAAAGAGGCTTTTAATTGCTGGGATTGTGCAAGGATTGCTATTGCTGTTGGATCCAAACCGCATTCTTCAGCAACTTCTTGTACAATAATTTGTGGGGTTTATGTTGGCAAAACACACCATTTAGGCAAACCCAAGAATTTACTATTACCCTAATTGAAATCTTGACTGTTAAATAAAGTAATTATTACCAGCATAGTTAAAGTTATCTTCCTAGCAGTTACTAGTATCTATCCCTTTTTCTCTGGCATTATCCTTTTTCATTTACTACCCTTATGCATACTAAGATGAGTGGTCCGGTCTGAGCTACAGAGAGTTACAGCAATTTACCACTAACACAGGTGTTATGTATGGACAATGTATGATGGGTGGTGTGGGACACTCCACAGTGTGTCCACTTGCAGCTATTTTTGATGTGTTCTAGCACAGTCTACACCTTATTTGTTCTTCATCGGTTTCCATTTCTATAGTATATCTGAATTTGTTCTATGTGGTCTGTTTCTGCCAGAATGGATACTTCTTGAACACTGTAATGCCAGCTCATGGTCCTCTTTGCTACAGTTTTAATCTAGGGTCAGAGATTGTACAGAATAGCTATTTGATATTACTGTCTATTAGACAGAACAATGCCTCAGCATTTTAATTATAGGTTTCATACCACACAGTCATAGAAAACTAAGCTAAAATGGAAAGAGATTAAGTAACATTTATCTAATTGTTCAGCAATCACTGCTAGAAGAAACCTCTAGGTTAAGATGGAAAAGTCTAGACAAAGAGAGCCTGACAGGCCCAACTCCTGAGGTCTTGCAGATTTAGTATGTACCCTTTGACATGCTCTTAACAGTGGCAATACCATATTTCTTGGACTATAGATTTTCTGTGCTTCATCAGAATTTCAGAGATCTGTAATTAAAATTTCCTTACCTGTCTAATGTACAGATCCTGAGAATAAAATTTATAGAATTGCACCTTTGTTTTCATTTACTATATTCCCCAGTTTGCAGCGTTTTCTGTAGCTGTGCATTGTGTGTGCTTTTATTGCTTTGTTTCCATGAGAAAAATGGTCTTGTACTGAGTGTTAAAGATCTCAGTTCTTTTTTATGGCTAATAAATGCCTCTCTGTTATAATTTAATGTCTATATCATGTTCTGTTGTGAGAGTCTCAGGGTGTATGGCACTTCCTTTTCTTCCCTTTGCTTAAGATACGTCATCTCCAGAATCTGGCTTATCTGTGATAAGTCCTTCCCTCAGTATCAGACAAAGGATTCTCTTCTCTGTAGTTTCTGTGAAGCTCGCTATTAGCTTAAGGACCACAGGATTATCCTAAAAACTTAAAGGAGTTTGAGGATATTGTTCTGGCATGAAAGAATTTTTTGCTTTGGAGGTTTTCTAAAATTTTGCAATACCATAGCATTATCATGAGCCTTAGCTACTCTGCACACAAATAACTGCATCTTGAAATATTTATTTTCATCCAATGTTTATCATATTTCTATCCCACAAAATAATACTTCAGTATTACCTTATAATACCTTAAGTATCATAAAAGCCTCACTTTCATTACAGAGATGACAGTGAAAAAAATACTTGCATGCCTCCCTGCTGAGCTGTGTAAGTAATCCATACCAAAACCCACAGGAGTAATTCTGCAGCTATTAGTTGCTGAGTAAGATAGTAATTATTGGGTTACTTGTTTGTTTGAATTAGAATTACAGGAAAACAAATAAAGAATGGTTTTCTTGTTTGAATCACGATGCTGTTCTTGTACGGCCACTGTGCAGGAATGCTGGTATTTCAAGTTAAAGTGTAAAAGCTATGCATCTTCAAGTAAAAGATTAGATTTATGTGCATTTTAGCCAACAGTTGAATTTTCCAAGATGGAACTTGTGATAAAAATTTTGTACTTAATTACTTACTTTGCAAGATACAGAAATTACTGGAATGTATTTTGAAGAAAATCTGGGACCATAATCAGCCAATGTAAATCACTGAGACATGATGGGGTGGCTTGAACACTGATACATAGTAGTCAAGGATCAGGTATTTACATAGAATCTGATCACAGGTGCAGCTGGGAATAAATTATTTCCCATGTGTGCATGTGCACACTGAAAACTAAGGGAGGATGAGAACAATTTTACTCTTTCTGAGCCATTGCTTTTATTTGTCTCCTTTTTTCGGAATGTCGGTGTCTCTGAAGAGACAAAAATGTCTGTAAAAGTTTGGGTCAGTAACATTATGTTAGAGTATGTAGTGTAGAGCAATGCATTGCACTTGTTTTGTGTGGTAATGCTGGGGCTTACTGAATGTAGAAATTAATTATTTTCTGTTTCCATGTGCAAAAAAATTAGTGTTTTAAACAACTTTATACCACAACTCTGTCTTTTTTATTTCTGGCATTATATTTTGTAAATCGTTATAAAATTTATGTAAGCAAGCAATGAGGTATAATAGGAAATGCCTTGAATTATTGTACCTTGTTGTGCTAGCCCAACTCTTGCTGGTATCATTCATTTCTGGTGTGGGATCTTAACATCAGACACCTGTTCTGGGCTTGCTTAATCTAAATTGCATTTAGTGCCTGACTTTGTGTCACTTACTGTCAGGGTAAACATGATCTAGTTTGCACAACCTTCTGGAAACTAGGATTCTGGAGCCTGACTACTTAGACTATAAATTTACTTGTAACTGATAAACTTTCTAATGCCACATTCTAGTAATCACCGAAATTCACAGTGTTTCAATAGTAGGAACTGTCAGGTTCTGTTGCCTTCCTTCTATCTCAAGCAAGAGTTAATCCTCAATGTGTTCTCATAGAGAGCAAGAAAACTTTGGGATTACTCCCTGTGCAATCTTTATATGCAGCTGTTAAAGGAGAGGAGAGCTAAGAATGCTTTTACAACCTTTACAGTGGGAAAGAACTGACTATGATATGTGTCAGGCTATTTGAGAATGTATTAGGTATTTGTGCTATGAGTGCTGTGGAGAAATAGACGATCACTTCCTTATTTGAAGTTATTTTCCTCTTTGCTACAACTTTATTTTGAAGGGTCATGTTACCATGTGCAATGACCTTAAAACTTTCAAGTCTGCTTTCTAAAAACATCGTTTCTCAAAACTGCTTTCTAAAACATCGTCTTATCCAGCTGCATTTTTAATTTCCAAATGGAATAGTTTTGGTTAAATTAAATGTCCCTTTGCTAAGTTGCAATTATCATTGCATGTAATAATAATAGTTTAATCTCTCTCTTAAGTGCCCAGTTGATCTCCATTGTGAAAGGTTTCCTAAATCATCTCAAATGATCAGGTCTAGAAAAACCTGCTGATTGTTGGGCTGGACGGACGAGTGTGTTTATTTTGGAGTCTGACCCATTGAGATGTCCCATTGATACAGAGTACTATTATAAGCAGAAATAGGTGCTCTGTTACAATCAGCCCTTCTTTAGAGCCTATGCATGATACACAGGTCTACAGATGATACATATGATGTACAGATATACCTAAATAAGGTAAAAGCAAACAAATAATTCATCTCCTATTCCACACCAAGCCTGTGACTTAATTTGCTTCAAAATTTGAAGCATTCTCTAGGATCTGCATTGCTTCCAAAATTCAATTCCACTTTTGCAAGTGAGATTTGTTCTCCTTGCATCTTTTGTTCAGTGTATTTCCTCTAGCCTTGTCTACTTTTGCTGTTAACAATGATCTTATCCTTTCATTCCTTTCCTTACTGACAACTGATACCAAGATTTTTCTTTCCTCTCTTGGGAGAAATTACAGTGTTCAGTGACTTGGTGATCATTTGCATGAACTCTTTCCCCTGAGCCTACATCACAACATTTCCCTACATTTGTCCTCTGCTGTGTAGCACTGTTCACAGACATAAAGACAGAGGCAACATCCAGTCTGGTAGTGGTTATTGTGCTCATCACATGATAAATAACCTCAAGGTGCACCAAGGGAGACTTAGGTTAGATACTAAGAAAAAATTTCTTCACTGTAAAGGGTGATCAAGAAGTGGAACAGGTAGCTTGGAGAAGTGGTGGAGTCACCATCTCTGGAAATGTTCACAAAACATGTAGATGTGGCACATGGGGACATGATTTAGGGATGAAGATGGCAGCGTCCAGTTAATGGTTAGACTCAATATTTTTTTGAAACCTTAACAACTCAGTAGTTCTTTTCTACGGTTCTAATATAAACAATATCCCTAAGGTATCACTATGATACCTTGGCTTGAGAGAACAGATTAATCAGGACCTGCAGAGTACCTCAATGCATACATAGATTATTGCAATGCAAAGATCAACTGATTTTAACTTCCAAAAGAAAGGTTAATTGATTACATGTCTGTTTGAGCATTAGTCCCTAAAAGAACTATTTTGCTTTGTTTTCAGCAGACTGCAAGGCATTTCTTTTAGATTAGCTTCAAGTTTTTTTGCAGCTGATCTTGAGGCTTTTGAAACACTCAAAATAAAATGGGAAGTGTTTAGGTAACTTAAAGAGGGGTAAGAGCAAATAATGTAGTATGAGGCTTATGAAACATTTCAGATTTTAAAGCCTAAGTTTTGGAGTTTCTGGAAGTCTCTGAAGGCAAAGGGAGAAACTCTTGTGGCCATAGTTAATAAAGCAAAAATTCTGACTTTGGTTGTTGATGAGGTACTATTATGTTCCTCAGTTATTTAGAAGTAATGATTTCCTGAAGGTAAAGAAGAAATTATAATTTCTGAGTCTGTTGTTTATTAATTAAGTAATCTTACATAAACTTTCATAATTCAAAAAAAACCCAACAAACAGTAAATTGCCTTGACTTTTTCTCTATATTAATAAAAAAATAAACATTGTAGAGATAAAGGGGAAGAAAAGCCTGCCATCAGGCTCTTGCATAGGTGTCTTAATCATCAGCTTACTGCATAAAACATGAGTGTTGCATCCATGTCTTGTGTTTCTGTACAAAAGTGTCTGGGGTTTTGTTGTTCGGTTACAGGTTGTTTTAACTTGTTTAGTTACATGCTATACAAATTGATATTGCCTATAGGTTACAAGAAATGTTAAGATTTTTATGCTTAAATAAGAAAATTATTGGTTGGGTAAACGGACTGGTTTTTACTTTTTGTCATGCTTGATAACATACAAAGATACAGTCTTTGAAATAATGAATTATATTTACTTTATAATTTTGAAATACGTTGAGTTAAACATCAAATTTAGTACACGGGAACAAATACAAATTCAAAAATTATAAATATATTATAACGCATGAAGAATAATGATTCAAGATAAGTAAATAAGAACATGAAACACGTGATAGAAGATTTCAGTAGCTGAGTGATTTGTTAGGGTAAACTGGTTAATGACGTGAATGTTTCACACTTGATAATTATTTTAAAATGTTATTGTTGCATTCCTTTAACTTCTTTAATGTTTGTGACTGTTTTACAAGTCATTTATTTCTTAAATGCAGTTTTTTATCATTACATGAATTCATGTCTAATTTTGAATTTGCCCTGTAAAAATAACTGCATTTCCCAAAATACTAGCAAACTCAGAATTTCAAGCTTCAGTCAAGAGCGTCAGTGAATTTAAAAACAATAGAGAACATAGGATTCTTGAACATTGGACTCTGTTAGCTGACATTTGTATGAATTGTTTGTAATTTTGCAAACTGCACGTTATGCAAAACGTACAACATCTGACTAGAAATCAAAGTTCTATTGTCAAATTTTTAAAAATGTTAATATAGGCAGACCTTTGTAAATTGCTTTGCAATATGTTAATAATTGGATTAGGTCTATGTGCCTGCCTTCAATTTTTGTTTACTCCTTTCTCTCTTCCTCTTTGTATAAGACCGACAGTTTTTCTATAATTTTTGGTAGATATTTGGTTTAACGTTGACACTGAGTTAGTTATTCAATGCTTTGATTTGATTAAATATTCTCTGAGGAGACAGCGATTGTTTGCCAATCTTATCTGATTTGATTTTAGTTATTGTAAGTAAATTTCTAGACTTACAACATTATCCTCAGCTAAATGAAATACAAATAATGTATTTTCCTTTTCTTTTATTTTCTTTTCTTGAAGCCGATCAACAACTTATCCTTACACAGAAACCCAGATGTACAGTCAAAACACTGGGGGAAATTATTTTGATACTCAAGGAAGTTCTGCACAGGTGACAACAGTGGTCTCGTCTCATAGCATGGTGGGCACTGGAGGGATTCAGATGGGCGTAACAGGAGGACAACTCATTAGCAGCTCAGGAGGGACCTATCTGATTGGCAATTCAATGGAAAATTCTGGTCATACAGTGACTCACACAACGCGGGCCTCCCCAGCGACAGTAAGTATTTCAGACTGATGCAAAACCTTTGAGACTAGGCTCTTAGTCACTCAGATGTTCTTGCAGACTGACACAGTTTTTGTGACAGAATGCATTGCAGTATTATGTTGTCAGAATAAGGACTACATAGTACTTTTTGTAAAAAAAGCACTATATATGTGTAAGATACAGGAGTAAGAATACCATGAAAACTTAATCATGAAGGCATACCTTTTCCGTGACAGCTTGCAAATAATTATGTCCCATATGTTACATTTTAACATTCTGTAATTTTTCTGAAAGCATAAGAAGAATACAGTGTTGTTGAGCATAACTATGTTAGATGTAAATGTTAAATAATTTAAGTTACAGATCAGTATCTGTAACTTCCCTGCATTTAATCAGTTTGTCTGCCTGATATTAGTTTTGGTATCTTATTTCAAAAAAATTCTAATTGTTCAGAATACTGAGGTCCTATGTTTTAACACTTTATTCTTACTTATCTATGGTATATTTCCGAATTCTGTTCCAGATTAAAAGCTCATTGTGGGAATGTCTGACAGTGCTATGGGAAGATGCATTCTGTTACAACTGTGGTATAGAATATTGTGGATACATGAACATGAGCACACAGAACTTTACCTAAGACCTGACTCAATCAGCCTATATTTCAGTTAGGAAAATGGGTTTATACTAATCTACCTTTTCTGCATAGCCCTAAGGAGTACTTTTGCCTCATTCTTCTGAGTATTCTGGTCTGGATATAGAGATTTGGAAGTAATGGGGAAGAGAATTGTGAAACATGGGGTAGCAGCAGTTTAAAATATAGAAAGGAGATAAAACATCAGTAATAATACAGGTTCGTCAGTATTCAAAAAGGCAATAAAGTTAGGGGACTTAATTTTTAGGAACTAATGTAAAAGCACTGGATAATTCAGATGATCTGAAAATTCTCTCCATTTTGAATCTTAAGGTGATTGGTATGGATAAATACAATTTTTGGTACCATGCAAGAAATGATTACTTTATCCAAAAATCCCATGCAGTATTATTTTCTGGAAACAAAAGTTGTGAAGAGTCATAATTCATGAACAGTATAACTGTCCCGGTAGAACATAGTGGGAGCTTTCACAGCAACAGAGAATTTTATACTTGAGTTACAAAAAAGAGTGTATATTAACATTTGCCTGTATTTTACATGACTTAATAGAAGAACAGAGTTTCTGAAAAAAGTGTCATTCCTCTTTCAGATTTCAGATGCTTAACTGACTGTGAAAACAAGTGAGGCTTAAATGTATCCAGTAAACACTAAGGAAAAGTAGTAGAGTTACTTTGAAGTTGAAAATCCTAGAAATATTTGAATGTCAGAACTCCACACTATATTTTGCAAATTAAAAACTGGTTTGATTTTTTTTGAAAAATTAAAAGTAGAATTTGCCAACATTGAACAAAAGCTGAAGTTCATGCTTTTAGCAGCATTTTTCTCTTGCTCCATGTGTCAATAAAATAGCCTGTTTTAGTTGTTCAAAATAAATTCTATGCTGCTGTATCAATTCACTTGATTGTTAAGAAAAGGAAATTGTTAAGAAAAGGAAATTGTTAAGAAAAGAAAAAAATACTGCTAGTTAAACGACAATTATTAAATTGCATTTTGACACTAAAATAATTTCCTCTGTTTCTTAGAGTGCCATTTCTTCCATATAATATAGTTCTATAAGTATGATACATTGGAGTACGTCAGAAGTACATTTCCTGCTAAAGAAGTGGGACATGACATGATTTTAGATCATAATTTTAGGCTTGGTGTGTCTCAGCTGAAATAGTAAGAATTAATTGAAACACTAAAGATTCAGTTTAAACTCACTTGAAAGCACCAAGTTCGTTTTAGTTTTACTAGAGGGCATAATTAAACTGAGTTAAATAGAGCAATGTAATACTTTAATTGGATTGCACCTTAGATAGGTAGAGCTTGTTTCACTTGTGATCCTCGTTTGATCTTTACCATCATAACTTATTTCATTCTTGTGTAGAGAATTTATTGGAACCATCAAAATAACCTGTATCCAGAGTAGTTGGCTAGCATCATGTGCAGAAAATTTTTCCAAATTTTGAATTAGTTCGGAGAATTTTCATCTAGAGAAAAAGGATATAGAAATTAATAAGAATTTATTTATTATTATATGTGGTCATCACAAGTTCTCTTTATTTTGCCATAGAAGTGTGAGTTCTGTTTACTCTTTTCAGCGGATAACTTCACTTGTTTTGTCATTTATCACCCTCACTGATCAAATCATTACATTCTGTAATAAACAAATTAATTGTATGAGTTATGTTATCTCTTTCTGATACATCTAGCTTAAGTTAATAGAAATAAAGAAACAAAAGAGTTTCAGGTTAAAAGTCAAATGTATAAAATAAGTAAATTTTATTAACTGTCTTTTAAATAAATTAAATTAAAAATCTAATTTACTCTTCAGCGGGTATGCTATTTGTTTTGTGCAGAATTCAATAAAAGATAGACTTTTTAACTTAAGTTTATTTTCACTTTTTTCTTTATGGTTTAATGTAATTCTGAGTTCTGCTTCAGGATTTTAATGGAGAGCTAATATTTTGGTTGTAGTATTTAATTTTTAATTTTAAGTTTTAATTTTCTGTCAAACATTCATACAAAAAAGCTGTCCTTATTAAACTGTAGCATGCAGTAGCACTGCTTTTATAGCCAAAATACCAAGACTTGTGCTCTGTCAAAACTATTCCAACATATATACAGTAGTGATTTATGTTGTTATGTATTAAGAACATTTGTTAGCTTTTTCTTTACTTTTTTCATTTCCATTGATTTCACTGCTTCTTCCCATTATATCCCTTGCTGGCCTATTAAACTACTTCTCTAAGTGCTAAAAAGGATTTTTTCAGTAAAACAGAAGGGCATTCAGATTACAAGAACTTCTCTATAAGATGCTCAGTAGATAAGCAGCTTTCCAAAATTATCATTTTCATGTGAGTATGTTTGTGGATTGGTGAAGAACATACTGTGATTGCATTGAAGAACTGATTTAGCCTAGCTGGATGTCTATTTGAAATGAATTTGCATGTTGAAACCTGTATGGAAGAGTCATCTGTTTCGTTTACTGGCAGCTCTCATTAAAGAAGGGACTGCTACATTTAAGGGACTCTCCAGAAAATTGGATTGCCATGTTAATAATGAAATATAAATCATCTTCCTTTATTTCCTATATATAAACACCTAAGAATTGTTCTTGTGATGAAAAAAGGTGATCTAATCACCATATTTCATAATATTACAAGGTTAAAAAATTCATACAGTTTCTAGTAATAAATGTGTTGTTATGCTTGTCAGTCAGTGAGAGGCTCCCATCTATTAGTCTTATTTTCTAACAAGCTTTACGACTAATCCTCAATTTACAGTTGTCATTCACCAGTCATCACCAACCACAGGAGGTCTCCATGCACGCTGTTACAGAAATTCATCGTATTTCAGTGCAAATCTGCATGAAAATAAAATCAAAATGAATATGGATATAATGTAGCACCACAAACTATTAGTTCTGCTAGTAAGCACAGCATGCAAAAGTTGATATTAACTTTAAAGGAAGGATGGTACCTGCCAAAAATATGTTGTAATTATTGGAGAGAGAGCAACAACAAGAAATAAGAAAGCCCAATGTAAATACCATATCCTGATAATACAATTCTAGTGGAAGTATTATAACTATTTCAGAAAAACTATCAAATCTTCCATTAAAGGCAGAAAAGTTGTAATTTGGATTTAAGTTTGAGATGAGGTTTTATTTATTAATTTCTTTCTCTGTACAGGAGCTTTTTCCTCCTCCATTCCTTAACTTTTCTGGTAATTTTGATTTAGCTAAATCCATTTTAGCATAAAATAAAACATTTCTGATCAAATCAAAGATGCACAGACTTTTATACAAAAATGATTATTAGATCATTTGGTCTGACATCATATACAGGCAAGATGTCTTACTTACCATTTCTGCAACTGAGCACAGTGACTTCTTTTGTGAAAAAGAGGTATCAGGTGGAACTTGTGCCTTTATAAACCTTTGGCTTCTCCTGCTTTGGTTTCTGCTTCAGAGCTGTGGAGCATCATGGCTTCTCCCCCTCTCTTCCAGAGGTTTCAGTGTAGCAATGTCACCAAAATAATTTATGTATATTTCTGTCCCTTTGAGTACCTTGCTGCTCCACTGTAAAGTCTTGCATTGGGACTATGTCATCTTCACAAGACAAGGAATGGGGGGAAAGGGAGAATGTTGCTACTAAGGTCAGCCACACCTACCTCGACTGCATTTTGGCTTCATCTGTCTATGCTCCTTGCTTCTCCTCTGATACAGGCTGGCCTCGTCAGCTTTTCGTATGTTTTCTGCATAAAAGCCCTGTAGCAACACTAGTGTTTCCAGTTTTGGCAGTGTAGTGTTTATTCTGGTATTTGTTTATCAAAAAACCAAGTTGTTGGAAACTCAGTTTATTGCAATGTTGTACTCCAGTTACTGATTTTAAAAGATTTTAAGAAACACAATTTTTTAATCCTAAGATGTCAAAAATAGGTATCTTTCAATCCATGGGAAGAATTTGTGTTAATTCTTTTTATTTGAAAATGCGTAATAAACTGGATGCCAGAAGACTTGCCATGATGTTCTCAAAACAGTTTGGTTATCAATGGCATAGATGTATCACCTTTCTAAAGGACTACAGGTTTTCTTTGTTTCTGATTAAATATACATTTGTCTTAATATGGCCACTCTCTCTGTCTAAGGCTGTCATGCCATAAATGTTTTCAAGTTTGATTTTAATAGTAATCTGAATTGAATTTTCTTTTTAGTTTCTCTATTTTGGTTCTCTGGTGTGATAATTCTGATGTGTTTACATGTGTTTTTCAGTGTTAGGTGGAATGTATATATTTTAAAAGTCCTTATGACAAGATTGACAAGGGATTTTTTTGTTTTGTTTTCCAAATGTGGGGGAAATGACCACAGAGAAAAAGGTTTAGAATATGTTTTAAAGATGTATATAATAGACATTAGGTATACAAATAACTAGATGATCTGGGGAAAAGATGGTAAATTGGTCAGTTTGACCCTGTGTTTGAGAACTTCTAGCAAAGAAGATAAACATAGAATCATAGAATGTTAAGGGTTGGAAGGGACCTTAAAGATCCAATTTGGATCCAAAAGTCCAATCCCCCCTGCCATGGGTAGGGACACCTTTCAATAGACCAGGTTTCTCAAGGCCTTATCCAACCTGGCCTTGAATACCCCAAGGGATGAGGAATCCACAACCTCTCTAGGCAGTCTGTTCCGGTATCTAAGCACCCTCACAGTAAAGAATTTCTTCCTAATATCCAACCTGTATTTCTCCCCTTTCAGTTTGTACCCGTTACTCCTTGTCCTATCTCTACAGTTCCTGATGAAGAGTCCCTCTCCACCTTCCCTGCAGACCCTTTTCAGATACTGGAACGTTGCTGTGAGGTCTCCATGCAACCTTCTCCAGGCAGAACAGACCCAACTTTCTGAGCCTGTCTTTGTAGAGGAGGTCACACCCCTTCACACCCCTTCTCTGATCAACCTCACACCCGTTCTCTGGACTTGCTCCAGATCCCTTCCTGTGCTGGGACCCCAGAGCTGGATGCAGCACTGCAGGTGGGGTCTCACTAGAGCAGAGCAGAGGGGCAGAATTCCCTCTCTGGCCCTGCTGCCCACGCTGCTTTGGATGCAGCCCAGGACACCTTTGGCTTTCTGGGCTGTGAGTGCACATTGCCAGCTCACATTGAGTTTTTCATCAACCATCACCCCCAAATCTTTCTCTGCAGGCCTGCTTTCACACTTCTCCACCCAACCTGTAGCCTGGGATTGCTGTGACCCAAATGTAGGATCTTGCACTTCACTTTACTGAATTTCATGAGGTTTGCATCAGCCCACCTCAAATGTGTCAAGGTCCCCTGGGACCTGGGCAGCAATGTTTCAATTAAAAATTTGGGAAGGAAAAGGTGATCTGACTTAACTCCAAGCATTTTTTATTTTTTGAGTCTGTGATTGCTAGATGTGCTTTTTCTCCCAAATGACTCTCTATATTCTTTTGTAATCACTAGAGAACCTGCTATATTCATTAGTCAGTATGCATGCCTTATGTACCTATAGACTACTGGTGGTGTGCATTTGCAGCAGGTGTTTTGACCAATATCTGTTATGTACATTAAACTTTCATATTTACAATTAATTAAGGGGTTTTTTTAGGAATAAAAAAAGCACTTCTTTTTCTAAGTTTCTAAGGTTTATCAGCATTCTTTTAAGGTCAGTTTTATGTAAAATACTGCACTTATTTTGCATCTTTTTTTTGTTCTTCTCTTTCTGCATATTTACATTTTTCTCATTCCACAGACTTAAAGAAGTATCTTTCTGTCTGTCTTCACAGTATTGTTTCAATATTTTGAGCAAAATGTCGTAGAACCTGTTTGCAGATGTCACTACAGCTTTTTCTATTGACAGGAATGGAAATCTTTTAGATGTAGGTCTCCCAGCTGTATGGGCTAGATTGGAGTTCTCCTCATGTGGTCAATACAATTTCATTTTCAAGCTTCTTTCTCTTGGGGAAGCTTGTCTGCCTAACACAACCCTCTGGCATGGGTTTCAGAAAACAGTATGACATACATGAATACTCTGTTCTGAAATAGAACTGAAAGACACCATAAATCATGCATGTTTGTGGCATCCTAAAAGGGTGAAAGTGTCACATTTTCAAAAGCCCTGTGTCCATTTATCCTGTATTTTCAGATTAGTTCTGCCTTATTTAGGAAGGCACAATTGCCACAAGTACCCAGGACTTAGCTAGCTGTACCAAATCAATCTTTCTTGCATACATATGATGAATTAGTAATTCCTTCATAATGGAGCATTGTTATGATAGCTGCTTTAGAATTTCACTTCCTTTAAAGCCTAAAAGGGTGAACCTTTGGAAGTGGATAAAGGACATTGTGAATGAAAGGTGCCTGTGGAAAAAGAGACAGGAGCTATCTTTTTTCAACATGTTGCAACAATATATTGAATTCTAAGATACCACCTGCCTGCCCAGCTGCTGCTGGAGGGTGGTTTGCAAATGCAAACAGATAAAGAAAATAAATTGTAGGATACCTGGATTAATCACTAAACCTCAGGACTTCATTTTCTGCAGATTGTTTTCTTTTTTTTGTCCTGACCTTCTCAGAGCAACTTACTATAAACATTTTGTACTAATTGTTAAATTGTTAGTTGATCATGGAAATTGTTAGTTGAATCATATGGAAAAGCACTATTTCTTTCTTCTTCCTAAGAGGAAGGGAGTTTTTTTCAAAGTGAGTTTGGGCTAGGTATTTGCTATGTTTGTGCTATATGCATCTTAGACTATTATGTGTAATTTGTTTATCTAGTAACCTGTTAATGAATACTAAGACATAACTTATCAAAAACAGTCAGTAACTTCCAAATCAGTAGATCATGTAAGGATTACATTATAGATGCATATACTGGGATCAAACCGCTGAATTTTTTAACCTCAGGAGAATATCCTTATTCCTTAATGATTGTGTCAGATTATAAGACAGTATTTTAGCTGGCAAACAAAGTAAATTGAAAAAATTCACAATCATAGTTTTCTCATCTGTAATGCTCTTAATTTAGTGACTGCCCATGTCTGCAACTGTATAAACTGATTAGTGTTCCTACATGTAGTGTAACATTTAACATGGTTTAGTTGGAATTGCAGTGGGAGTGATAGTGTACATTTCAGTTATCGGAACTTTTAAATAAATGTTTTTAGGTTTTTTAAGAGAAGAGTAGGGGAAAGTATGACTAATCACATATTCAAATAAGTGAAATTCTTGTTATTTAACATATCAGATATATATGTTGTAAGTTGTGCCTGGAATCTCTCACTGCTTATTGTTAACAATGCTAGGGTGTCAGTCTCCCTTTTGTATTTATGCAGAATATAATTTAAATGTTAAAATTACTTTCATCTTTCCACAAAATATCATAATAATACACACGGTATTACTTGTGTAGTTATTCTGTGTTTGTGCTTAAGTGCTGTTCTGAATAGAGACGTAATGTTCAGTTTTTCTAGTGCCTAAATAAAAGTCCCTGGCCAGAACTTAGAACTTAAAAGCTTGAAAGATCCTTCACATAAGGAACATTTTTACTTGGGTAGCTTCTATTTCCTGTACACATGGTACTCTGTGTCACATAGAACATCTTGAAAACCCAAAAGCTTGGAATAAGAGAGTAGAAGAAAATAAAGTATTTCAGCTGTGGGGGACTTAAAGAGTCATTTAGCCCAGCTGCCTGAGCACTTGAGGGCTGACCCAAAGGTAAAGCAGGTTGTTGAGGGCACTGTCCAAATGCCCCTTACACACTGACAGGCTCAGGGCACCATCAGGCTTGACTAGCCTCTCTATGAAGAAATGCTTCCTGATTGCAAGCCTGAACCTCCCCTGGCGCAGCTTCGAACCATTCCCACACATCTATCACTGGATCCCAGGGAGAAGAGATCAGCACCTCCCTCTCCACTTCCCCTCCTCAGGAAGCCGTAGAGAGCAAGGAGGTTGCCCCTCAGCCTCCTTTTCTCCAACCTAGACAAGCCCAAGGCCCTTAGCAGCTCCTCATAGGCCATGGTGTCTGTCCAGTCCTTCCACCATCTGTCTTGCCCTTCTCCAGACACCTTCGAGGACCTTCCCATCATTCTGAAATGGTGGAGCCCAGACCTGCACCCAGCACTCAGGGGGAGGCCCTGCCCCAGCGCTGGACAGGGAGGGACAGTCACCTCCTTGGACGGCCGGCGATGCCAAGTTTGATGCGCCCAGGATGGGTTTGCTGCCCTCCTGGCTGCCAGGGCACGCTGCTGGCTGCCACAGAGCCTGCTGCCAACCAGCTCCCCCAGAGCCCTCTCTGCAGCCCCAGAGCTGCCCCTCTCCCACTTTAGGCGTGTGTCTGGCATTTCTCTATCCCAGGTGCAGAATCTGGCATTTTGACTTGTCATTTTCACATCACTGGTGATTGCCCGGGGCTCCACTGTATCCAGATGCCTCTCTCTGCAAGGACTCTTGTCCCTCAAGAGAGTCAACAGCATCTCCCATTTTGATATTATCACCAAACTTACTAATGGTGCATTCAATTCCTGTATCCAGATAATTGGTAAATATATGAACACAACTGGCCCTAGAATTGAGCCCTGCAGGACACCAATAGAGTAAAACAAGAAGTAGCCATAAGTTTTCAGAAAGGGCAAGTGAATCATTTAGTGTCTAGAAAATCTGTCTTCAAATCAATCATATTTTGTGCTCAAAAATAGTTAAAAAGTAATTTTATAGCCTACATGCAAAGAGGGTTTTTGGCATTGTAGAGACATCTGTCAGATAAAGGTGAAAGTTCATTTTATCAAAATTCAGTCTAAAAACTGTGAAGATAATAATAAGTAGTGAAAACAATTTCTTTTTAAGCTTGTCCTAGTAGAATATGGTGGAGACTCATTTTAAATATTGATCCCATTTCTGAGCGTGATAAAGTAAATAACATTTTTTAGTGGTAACCAGTGTTGCTTGGCTTATGTTATGCAGTAAAAGTGAACACAGATTCTTTGCCTTCAGTGGCCATACTGATGAAATCTACTAAAAGAAATTCCAGCAACAAAAATCCCCCAAATGACAAAAAGCCCAACAGTTAGCACCGAAAGCTGTGGAATCAATATGGCAGTGAAGAATGAGTGTCATCTATAATGCCACTTTTCTTTTTAAGTGAAATGACTTCTTTTTAACAGATTGGTTCTCTGAACAAAGGAGGCCACAAGTTGCAGCAACAAAATGAGAGTAGGGCAATAGTGGGAATGAGCAGCAGGCAGTGTAACCCCAGTGTACAGTACTGCTGTGGATTAAGCACTGTGGTACACGTGATCTGACAGTCAGATTTAGGATTTAAATGTCTGTACGGTCTTCATTGTTTGATTGTAGCATTTTGTTAGGAAGGGAAACTCTTTGGCAACAATATATAGTAAACCGACCATATGGTGATTTTTTCAGCTCATAGTTTTTATCTTGCGGCATGCTTTTAAAATTTGATCTTTCCTGTGTGATTGAATACTTTGACCTCATAGTATTTTCCACTGAAGCAAGTCAGTGAAGAAGTCAGACTGTTAAAAGAAAAAACATTACTGCCAAGCAAGAACGTTTTCTTACATGATAATTGTGTATATTTAATAACGTACCTTTTTTTAAAGACTTGAAAAGCTAATATTACACAGTTAAAAGAAATTATTCCTTCCAGCAAATACATTAAAATACTTGTCAATTGCCCTGGAAAAAAAGGAGAAGCTAATTTTACAGGTAAATTCAAATATTAGCTGTAGTAGTTTTCAGTTTCTACTACACAGAGAGTAAATTCAGCCAAAATTGATAAATAATATCACTGAAATTATGATTAGTACTGTGATATATGAAGTAGGATAGAGAGGGCTCATTAAAAACGTTTACAGAGATAATAATAAGTGTTTTTAAAAAGTGTAAGTGGTGGTTTCCATTGCTTTCATTTTGGCCATTTATTGTAGCTAATAATTGTGTGCCTTTTCTTACTGTGCATTGCATTGTCTCTGTCATTTTCATTGTTGGTTTTTGCTCTTCTGGCCCCCCAGATAAATTACACTTAGGTTTTTTCTTTAATGTTGTTGTTACCAAACTGATCAAAGTCAAAATATCCATTGTTATTAAAAAAGAAAAGAAAGAAAATGGATGGGAGAATAATCATACATTTGCATTTGAAAAAATTCTACTTTGTATTTTAGTTATACTGTGTTTTCCTTTTTAAAAGCAAAATTATTGTGAATAAATCTGCTTTTCCAAAGGCTGGATCCTGCAGTCTGTGTAACTCCTGACTTTCCATTTACTTTGACAGCTGGGGATCTTCAAAGGGTGCTGGCAGCAGTAAGGGTTGATGTCCTGTCCCAGTGAAGTTAATAATGGTGTAAAACCTATTGCCAGTGAAGCTAATGGTGTAAAAACTTATTGAATTACTTTGGTTTGGGATTTGATTCTGTGATTTCAGATCGTTTAAGTTTTCAATTCTTATTGCAAACTCTGCGTGTCTCTTCCTGATCTAGTTGAGGGGAAAACATATGGAGGCCTTTCTCAAAATCATTTAGGGATTTTTTATTTAACTTTTTTTTACTTTAGTGATTATATTTTTGTTCCGTCTGGGTTATTTTTATTTCAATGCAGCTCACCAGTAATTCTACTCCTTTGAGCTCATTCTGAGCAGCTTAGAAGGTAAAATGAACTTTGAGGCTGTGATCCTGCAGTATACATACGAGCAAAATGACTTTCTGACCTCATTGAGGAGGCTTGTGTTCACTGGGACTCTAGAATGAGACCTTTTAATAAAATATATGCCCTAGCCAGGAATGAATTAGGCATTTCTGTTGATCTATAAGGAATCTGTCAAAACTTCTCTGATCAGGCTTTTTTACTATCCCGTCTTGAGTCCTTTTTTTAATGACATCTATTATCAGATTGAAATGGCGATTGAGACACTGCAAAAGTCTGATGGTCTGTCCACTCACAGAAGCTCTCTTCTCAACAGCCATGTAAGTTGTCTCTTCTTCACATACACTCTCTCTTGCTTGTTCTGCATGCTTAGCCTGCCTCTAAATGTTTGTTTTATTTTATTATTACTTTTTGCTCTTGATCTTCCCATCTTAGTTGCTTGTAATCTTCTACTACACCTCCCATGGCTTTATTTTGTCAGATTAAATGTCTTTATGGTATATTGCAGAGTGTTACCTGTTTCCTATGCTGTACACCTGTGTTAGGACAAGTTAACACATTTGACTGTTTTGCGGGTTACAGTGTAAATGTCCAACTAAGGTTCAATTAATTCTAAATTAGCTGGCTTTTGGCATTTTAAATAAAGTCGTCTACATCATAAGAACTGTGTACCATACATTAATTTTGGGGCATGTGAAGAGGAAGAGAAGAAACAAACAGCACACCTAAATAATATACTTAGGTTATTCCTAGGTGTTTCTTCATTTTTTCTGACTAGAGAGTTTATTTTAAAATTACTTATTTAAGAATCCTAAGGATCCTTACAATGACCTGCTAAAAACTGAAAGCATTGCCTTGATTTGAAGTACACAGAAATGTCTTATTCATCTGCCTTTTACTTTGTACTTACCCTGCAAGTCTTAGAGTTGAGAACTTTTCATAAACAAACCTAAAAGATATTTGGGCAAAAACATGGTCTCCATATATAGTGATGAGTTCATTATATGTAACTTCAAAATAAAGGAAAAAGCCCAAGTTAATTTTAAACTTATTATATAAATAATATTATTACTTTGTAAGTTGTTAGTCTTTCCTGAAATTTTTTTTTCTGTTGATATTTATGGTTTTGCATTTTGTATTTTTGCCATGTTGATTGGTTTGTATTCATCTTACTTTTTTTTTCCTTCTCAGCTTTACTTACAATATGAATTCAAATTCCCTTATTGCTTTACAGAAGAAATTGAAATTTAGTTTGCAGTCTGAATGTAGAATATGATGGTAGAGATTGTCCTTTGGAAATCAAATTAAAAATTTGTGCTTTAGAAGATTTGGAGTTGGATTTTGGATTTGTTTTTTTTCTGTAGGGTTTTGGTTTTGTTGAAGTTAAAATTAAAATGTTTTGTGGGGAATTTAGGCAAATTTTATTTTCTTAAAAAATCTAAAATTGGAAGAGGAAAGCTATAATATAAAAAGTTACAGAAACTGATGTACAGAAGGACATTTAGATTCCACCTTGTGTATTTACAAAATAATTATTTTGAAGATAAGATGGTATCAAAAATATTATTTAAATAATAATAGGTAGTATTAGACCAGTCATATCAAAATCATTGTTTAACTGTCATTTTTAACAGACCATAACTTTTTTTGGCAATGTTTTAGAAATCTATGGAAAGACCTAGAACACTAGAACTATTGTAAGTTTCTGCTTAAACCTTTTAGGAGGTCCATAGTCTTGGTATAAAACCAAGAATGATTACAAGATAAGCTGCAGTGCCTCAGTAAACTGTGTTTCACTCAGTTTTAGGCACTATTCACAGTGTCTTCCTGATAACAAGATTTGCACAGAAGATCACAGTCTTTCCAGCTGTGAAGACTTATCATGGTATTTCTTTCTTGACTGTGAACTCTCTGTGAAAAATATTGTGATAGAGATATATCTTTGACTCTGTGGGGAAAGAAAAGTTTAAAACAACCCTTGTACAAATTTTTGTGGCAATAAATCTTTCCTAGTTTTGGTCATTTTGAAAGAAATTTAAAATCTAGATCAAGCCTACTGGATGTTTTGCCCGTTTTTAAAGCAATACTTGTCTTTAAACTCAAGAACAGTATGGAGGAAGGTTAAGTGTAGATGTAGTCTTTGTCTCTTAACTTTTCTTGACTTGGCCTTCTAATGGTTTGGTTTGGCCTTTATTAAAATAATTGGCTTAACAGATTTTAAAATAGAATTCTAAATTGTGTTTTTAATTAACTTACACTTTGCAGGTGATAAATTAATTCGTGGGCAAATTTTAGTTTGGGATTTAAATTTTCACCCTTTGATACCTCAATGAGGTTTTGTAGGATTTTTTTTTTCCTAAATACATGAGTTCTCATTTTAAGGAGTTTGTAATTTCTCCTCTGTTTTCTTTTGTTCCTTGATGTATTTCTGCATGAGATCAACTTACTCAGTTAATTGATAGTTGAGTGTCTTATAAACATTGCAGCTTAATTGAAGTCACACTCAATTTAACAGGTCTGGCTCTGTAAATATTTCATACCTTTCCCCATCTTACCAATGTGCTATGTTCAGTACTACAAATTGATAAGCCAGGACTCAAACCTGGACAGTTTTGGAATTGTATTTCAGCTTGGTAGAAAAATGTTTGGGTTCTTTAAAAAGTTGCTTGCAATAATGTTTGGGTTCAATTTTCTCTTAAAATCATGAATTAACTGTACTTTTTCTTCCAGGCTATAATCTATCAAGTAAGGATTTCAAGCCCTTGCTACTAAGTAACTCCTTCCAAGAGCAAAAATTCTTACATTGCACTTAACTTTTGATTTGGTATTTTTGTGTGTTGAATAATGCAAGTTATGTTTGAAATAACATCTGTTAGAAATTCATATAATTAATGAAGTGCACTCAAAGTGATTAATAATAGATTAGAAACCATCTGGAGGAAAATATCTTTAATGCTACATACAGAACTTAATTACAAAATAATTATTTTTTGTTTGTCAGTCTTTTGGGATTGACAGAGTTTTTCCCTTTGGGGAAAGCAGAAGTACTTCACATTCTCTATAGTTCTGATTCAATTCTAGATGTAATAATATATGACAAATATTATATAAATGTATTCATAAAAATATAGATGTAATAACAGATTTTCAGTATGGATAGATTACAAACGTTGAAAGTTATAGTTACCTTTGTTTGTAAGCCAAGACAGGCTTATGTCAGGTCACTAGTAAAATGAGTTTAATGCATTCATACAAAAATCAAATGTTTACAATTATACCTTTTCTTCAGCTTTATTTCAAAATGACAGGTGCTCAGTTTGGAAGCACTTGTGAATGTTAGTACATATAAAATAATGATATGATAAGTGATGATTAACTGTACTTTTTTGTTTTGTTTATTTGAAATGCAAAATTACTTGCAAAACAAGCTAAAAATTTTATGTTTTGGAAGCATTTGCATCTTTCCTCTGTATTTTTCTAGAGCTTAGAAAATTCTAGGGATCCATGACAAGTACTGGGAAAAATAAGGAAAATGTTGACTTATCAAAAAACTAAAACAATGGAATTTTAATGTATTCTCAGACTATATTAGTTTTGATCTATTTTGTAATTTTCCTGTAATATTAAATCTAGGACTATTAAATTGTCATTTTTACTTTTTTTGTAAGCTAGAGGTGTTTCATGAGTGTGCTCTACTTAGAACATCCAGTGATGTTACATAAAGCCTCGTCTTGCATGTTTCTAATTATCTACTACATTACATGAAAAGATTACTGTTTTTCCAAGAAACTCATTCTGTTCCTTCTGGAAGTCAAAGGCAAGCAGGCTACAGCTGAAAGGGTTTGTATCCCTAATGATTTATAGATGTACCAGTTATTTTCCAGCATTACCTAGGTAGCTCTTTGACATTTATGCAATAGCTTTTTTCTTATGTGTATCCTAATGTTTTTTAATAACAGGCAAAGAGAAACAGTATAATATTCCAGGTTTACAAATACATTAACTGTTGTGTCCAAGAAGTTTGTTTTCTGCAATTTATATGTATTACATTCATGATTACTTTATTTCTTTGTGGTACTAACAATTTGTCTCCAAAGCATACCTTTATCATGTACTGATGTGTGGTACTGAATCAAAAATATTTTATGAAAAGAACACTTTCCTGAGGTCACAAGTGCATTGAGTTCTTCTATTTCCTGGTAATTCTGAAGATACTAAAGCATTATTGTATAACTAACATTAAAAGACTCTCTGAGGAAGGATGTAATTTTTTAATAGACCTGAAGAGTGGTTCCAACTGTCAGATGTTAATGCTGTATGGCTACAATATTTTTAATAAAGTATATAATAGGGTTTTTTTCTGTTTTGTATGTGATATAGCTTCAATGGCTTTTAGACAACTATGAAACTGCAGAAGGAGTGAGCCTTCCAAGAAGTACCCTTTACAACCATTACTTACGACATTGTCAGGAGCACAAGTTGGATCCAGTCAATGCTGCCTCCTTTGGAAAACTCATACGGTCAATCTTCATGGGACTACGGACTAGAAGACTTGGAACTAGGTTTGTGCAATTGAAATCCTGAATTATAATAAAAAATAAGGGTAATAATTTTGAATAATAAGCTTGTCTGCTAGGCAAAAGAATACATAAGACCTTCATTTAAATATTACAGTGTTCTTCTGTCAGTTCTATTTATTCATGTTGAAGTTTTATGTTTTTTCAAGATGATATTATAGTTTTATTTCTTCTGCTTTTGACAGTTTATGTGTTTATATTTTGGTAACTACACTTCAGATTCTTATCCGTAGAAATAACATACAGCTTGCCATTTGGAAATCACTAAGAATGCTGTTTGCCCATAACTAGATAAGTTGTATTTATTGGCATTTTATTTTTCTTACTCAAGTGGAGTGCAAGTTAATATGCTGATAGTATTTGTTTAGGAGAGTGAATTAATTTCCCAAAGGTAGTAAAATGACACTCATGTAAAACAGGTGTAACAGGAGAGCCAGACCTGATTTGGTTGCATTATTTTCCAGTCAATGTAAATTGTAAAGTAAATGTAATGTAAATATGTAAAACTAGTGTTACTGCTCTTCTAATTCTTGCTTTTGCATAAAGGGGGAACTCCAAATATCATTACTATGGGATTCGTGTCAAGCCAGACTCTCCTCTTAATCGACTACAAGAGGACATGCAATATATGGCCATGAGACAACAGCCCATGCAGCAGAAACAGAGGTAAAGTGTGAAACATAACTAGGCACTAATAGTTCTAATTCATCAAGTCTTACTTTTCCTTACATGGACAAGTTGAAACTCTAGTTCAGCTTTTCTGCTGTGAAAATAAAAGTGTGCTGGATATCCAGTTGATGTCAATGATGTTAGGTACAATGTGGAAGAATATTTACCTAGAAATTGTCATAAATTTGCAAAAAATAAATAATAATTAAATTACCTATAATATGAACAGACTCTTCTTAAGTATATTGAATTCTTGTCCCACAAGCTGAAGAAAAGCAGTAAGAGCTTTAATTTCAAATATTCCTGTTTCTTTTCATTGCTGTGTTGTTTTATGTACACACTACTTATCACAGAACATACTGTTAAGTTGCTTGGTACTTATTTCATCTCCCTGTGAAGAATTAATGTGAACACAGTGGTTTGCCTCTAAGTACATGTAAGTATGTTCCCTTAGTATCTGTTGTTCCTGAGGAACCTGTGAAAGCTCAGAAGTAGTTGAAAGCAGTGTCACAGGGCTGTACTGGTGGTGAAAGGATGTCTGAATATGCATATTAAAAACTGTGTTAAACAGAAAATTTTAGGTGAAAAATATGGAAATTAATATATTTCTTTGAAATTAATTTTTATTTGAGTGGTGTCACTAGCTTCCCATATTACCTTAAAGTAAAATACATTAGATGCATGATTTCATGACAATGATAGATTAGAAGAGCAGCATATCAAGCAAGTCACCTTTAGAGCAATTACTCCCTTCCAAAAAAATTCAGTCGAATGAACAGTTTGGTATAGTGTAGCAAGCATATTTTGTGTCCTTGGACACAACTGAGATGTGGAAAACACAGCTTCAAACTTTAACTTCGAATACAAAGATCACTTTGATCTGAAATGATTCTACTGTCATTTCCAGACAGTACAGATTAGTTACAGCACTAAATGGAAGTTCATGGTAAGATACATGGTCTTAACTATATTTTGCTGAGCATAATACAGGAGCATGAGATGTCTCATAATGCATCATGTAGAAAATTCTTGTTACAAAAACCATGGCAGGATTATCTAGTAAGGAATGATGATAAATATTTAAAAAATCTCCCAGCAAGCTTATTTTACCAACTCAATCTCATTCACTTAGAGGTTTCATTCACTTGCATTCAAAATTACATATGTGCACCAAAACATATGCCACAATGGTCTAACTAGAATTATTTCTGGGAAAATGATGCCAGTCAGCTAAACATTGTCACGTCTCTTGTCTTCTTCTTGATTCACAATGAAAAAGTGATTTTTGGAATTTCATTATATAACTGTTAGGAGTGGATATTTATTTTTGTATTATTTGCTTTGTTATTTTATTTAACACCACCATATGTCGTACGTAGTTCCCTTATTTTCCTTACCTAAGTATGGTTGGCGTCATTTTCTTAACTTTATGTCAGTATGTTCCTTGATTATATCAGAACAAAACCACACATATGGCACTGTGTACAGCTAGTGCACACTTCTCCTGTGTCCCATGCTTTGCACTTGCACACATGTATCTGCACCAACACGCACCTATTCAGGCTCAATTCACACCAACCCTAAGCTCTGCTGTGAGAATCTGTAAAGGTGCTGATGATGCTACAGGAGGCTTAGTATTTAACTTCAGTGTTTCATATATGTCTATATATGTTCTTATCATTGTTATCCAAGTGTATTGGAAAATTCTAGCAGGATTTATTAAGAGAGAACTAAAGGACTGAATACTGTAATTTTCATTATTATGGTAATGTTGCTCTTTTGTCAGCTTATTTATATTTCTGGTGGTTCTTTTGTCTTTTAACTTAGTGGTAAATTGCTGTCAATATACTTTTTTTCTTGGTAGTTATACCAATTCTACCATCTCTATTAGACACATCTAATCGGATAAACACTTCTAGTCATCTTCAGCAAAGGCTGTCGACTGAATGCATGCTATACATCATTTTTATTCTTTCCTTTTCCTAACTTGGGAACCATGCACCTTTTTTTTTTGCATGACTTCAATATCCCGAGGTGCTCATGTTGAAATCTTTGTTATCCTCAGATAGTAATGTTGTTTCTTCTTAATGTAATGAAACAACTTCTTTGTATTACAAAATTGTGTCTAGCTATTTGAAAAGGGAAGGATTTGATTCTTTTTGGTATAAATTTTCTGGTCTTACAATATGCTGTTACTAAGCTAAATTCTACCAGAAATTGGGAGTACTGCTGGAATTGTGAATTCTGTAATGCATTGTTAATACTCTAGCTTCCCTTAGTGATTGTTTCTTCTGTTATTTACAAAATCAGTAAGAATCTCTAAATTCTTTTGTCACTTGTCCTCAAAATTTTATTTTGAGATGGAAAAATCAAACTCTGTGTTCCATTTATGAAGAAGTAAACAGAAAGGATAATTTTGTACTTGATATTTTTGCAGGTATAAGCCTATGCAGAAAGTGGATGGAGTTGCAGATGGCTTCACAGGAAGTGGTCAACAGACGGGCACATCTGTTGAACAAACTGTAATTGCCCAAAGTCAACATCATCAACAGTTTCTAGGTATGAAAGCAGGTTTTATACTGCCGTATAAATAACTAAGATGAACTTTGTTATCACTGTGAATATCAAGCCACACAAGTACAATAGTTGCTTCTGAAGTTATCATGCCCTCTTTAAAATCCTTACTCACAACAGAACAGAAAGGCACTTAAATTACACGTGAGCTTTCTGTAATATTTAATATGCATTGTGTAAGTATAAAAGGAAAAACAGGGTGAGATATACTTCATATTGCATAAATGAAGTTGCTTTGCATAATTATATTAAATGTGCCTGTTGAAATTCCTGCTATGAAAGTTCTTTCCTTCATGTGCAGTACAGTGCATTTTATTTCATAAAGCCCGTGTAGAAGGATGGCATTGCACTATTATGCAGGTTAGCCACTCCCTGGGTTGTTTTGAAAGGGTGTTCTAGTGTTGTAAGTGGAAAAAGACAAATAGTTTCAACTGAAATCCCAAAGGTCATGTTTAAAAATTATCAAATTGTGAATTTGTTTGTCCAGTTAAGCATGTATTCCAGTCATGGAAACAAATCGTAATTTAGTTAATTGTTTATGTAAAAAGAGTCCTTTGCCGTGCTGATAGAGTGTGCTATTAGTGTAGGCTTATTTGGTTGGGATTTTCAACCACCAAATCCTTTGGCCTAATTTTGCTTTTACTAAAACCATTTGGAGCATAAAGAGTAGCATTAAAATGTTTTGAATCTTCTTTTCCAGGTACCTTTCAGTCCAGCATTTTTATCTTAACCAGCTCTTCTCTCAGAAACATTTGTGACAAATAGTAAAAGCACGCATTGGCTCTACTTGAAAGTCTAGTAAATGTCAAGTAAAAATGTATATTGAGTTTATTAAGCCCCATTACACCTGGCTGCATAAAAACTCTTCAGCTGAACAACAAAAAAATTATTCAAGGATTAGTCTCTCCTGCAGAGACTTAGATATTTTCTTGCACCCTGTAACAGTCTGAGAAAGTGTACGTTAACTTCTCTATATAGGTGTAGTATGTACATGATAACATTTTATTCTATTCAAGTATAATTTTGTATTTATTTTTATTAAAAATATTAATTTATTTATTATTTTGGCATACAACAGGTATGAAGCACTTTCCTCTTTGAATATTTTGACCTTTTGGAACTTATTTCTTTGTATTATCCTTAAATTTTTTTCTTAACCATACTGTAACTGGCACCTCTTTCATTATGTTGTTGTGACAACAGATGCATCTCGAGTACTGCCAGAGTTTGGAGAAGTTGAAATATCTTCTCTGCCAGATGGTACTACCTTTGAGGACATCAAATCACTACAGAGTCTTTATCGAGAGCACTGTGAGGTATTTCCTAAAAACCATTTACTTTTTAAAGTTCATGACTCTTAGTGAAGGCCAGTACAAGAGAATAGTGCCAAATATATTGCAGCCATTATAGTGGTATGTGACTTTCCCCCAAGATAGTTTAATTATTTCATTGAAAAGGATAGCAAAAAGAGTTTTCTGGAGGATCCTCTTTACAGGGGAAAAGAGTAATATGTAATAGATACTGAGAATGAAATGTTGTTACAGGTATGTTTTTCAGAATGTTAGACTTTAGATAGTCCATGCAGATACTTGGTTTAGTCAATAGAAAATGTAAATCAGGTTAGAGTATAATTTTATTTTCTTTTACATTAAAAGCAGCAACTTTTTTCTCATATCAAAGAAACATTGAGACAATGAAACCACATTTGATACAGAACATTATGTCTTTTTAAATTACTTTTGAAGGTGCTTCCAACGTATAAGGAATTACGAAAATAAGTAAAATGTCAGGTTTGCTCTTTTATTTGCAGTAGCAGTAAATATTTTCTATGCTTAAATTCCTCGGATATGTTTACATAGTCATACTTGTTCTTGGAGGCTTCCGTGCAAGCCTTATGCAAGTCTCTGTGCACAACAGTTTATGGTGCTGGATAATTTATGGATATCAAAGGTATCAAAACAGATACCATTTATAACTTGAGAATTTACGATTTGCCTTGGTTCCACAATGTGATGAAGGAAAAAAAGCTATAGATCTAGTTGAAGTTGGGAGTGGAGGGAAGCTGGGTAAAAGACAATATGATCTCATGTTTTATTTTTTCAGGCAATACTGGATGTGGTTGTTAATCTTCAGTTTAGCCTGATAGAAAAATTGTGGCAAACTTTCTGGCGCTATTCTCCTTCTGCTCCACCTGATGGCACTCCTGTTAATGAACCAAGGTCAGTAAATGTTTCTCTTTGCTTAATGTGTCTCATGATACTGTAAGTGTGAAATAAAAAAAATTATATTAGTTTTAACTTAATAGTAATAATTTTTTCTCCTATGATTATTTTCCACATTAAATTTATGTTGTCTGGCAGTTTTGTGTAGCCTGGGTTTATGCCAAAGGGCAGTCTTGAAACAGGTGTGTCATCCATTGGGGTATTTTGCATGGACAAATACAATAAAGGTGTCTCTTCCCAATATTCGAGCCACTTCTTTTAAGTCAAACTGATCATTCACACATCCGCACTCCTTATGAGCTGTGGGAGAATAATGGGGACATTTCTTAAATCCATTACCATGTGAGACAATGTGTAAATAGGTTATATTGGGTGTAGCTGAGACATCTATGATGCCCGTATAAAAAAATACATTTTAACACCCATTGCGGATTTTTACCTGCTGTAAATCATGGAATCATTGAAACTTTAGGTCAGAAAAGTCACATTCAACTGTTAACCTAGCACTGCCTTGTTAACTGCTAAACCATGCCGCCAGGTGCCATGAATGCATTATCATTTATTAATTTGCTACATTTTTTTTTTAACACCAGCAATCTGAGTGAAATAGAAAGTCGACTTCCTAAAGCAAAACTGATTACTCTGTGCAAGAATGAATCTATTCTGAAATGGATGTGTAACTGTGACCACGTGATGTACCAGGCTTTGGTGGAGATTCTCATTCCTGACGTCCTTAGACCTATTCCTAGTAAGTTGAACACCTGAAACATTTTGCAAGGACTTTTCTGCAAGCATATGTATGGTGGAGTTGTACTTGTGCCTTACAGGGCAGCTTAAGAAAAAAATTTGAAAGTTACAGAAGTCCTGTGTATAATTTTTTCTTTGTTTTGTTGTGTAAGGAGTTGTGCTGGGAATTGACATATGCTTTGAACTGTAAAAGTTGGAAGATCTAGTGTTTAAGATACAGTGTCATATTAAAGGTACTTCTTTCTCCGTATCTGTTGTATCTTCAGGTAAATATGTTTTCCTTTTACTCTGGCTCTACGGTACCTGATGGAAAGAAGTCCTGTGGCCCTGTGCACTAGTGTCAGTCAATCCTTCCACTGAATTCAGTAGTTTTCAGTTTAAATATCACATATTAATCTTTGATTAGTCTGGAAAAGAAATATGGTCTTTGTGATTCCATGTTTGGAGAGTTGGTCCTTTGTCCCTGTCTGCTGAAATCAACTCTGATGACTGTTAAGGCAATGAAAAATTCCTAGTCCACTTTATTATTCCAATCTGCTGCTTTTTCTGTCATTCATCCTGCATGAAAGAGCAAGTAATTGTCCAGTCATGCCGCCATTACCAGGAGTAGAGCTTTCTTTTCAAATTTAATTTTACTAGAATCTGTAATTGCTCTAGCAGTGTATTTTTATGGCTATCTTTGGTAGAAAACAAATTTATGTGAAGAAAGTTGAACTCCTTCTTGAAGTATTTGTCTCACATGTACTGTCCTAAATATAATAAAGAAATCATATTAGCAACCCACTAAAAACCTCATAACTCCTACATATTATCTCCTTCCAATGAAAAAAAACAGTATTCACTTTAAAAAGTTGGATTAATATTTTTTAAAAAATTAGGGCCATAAGTAGTTTTGCAGGTCACAAAACTATATTGTCATGCTGTGAACATCTCTTCTGCTATGGTGACTCCAGCAGTAATAAGCACTCCATAGGAATATTTGGTGGTAATGCCTAGCAGAAAAGTTTTATTGACTTCTTGCTTGCCAGTGAAATAAAATCAGGTTTTGGCAAATTATGTATAATACCAAAAAAAAATTGAAACCGAAAATGTGTAAAATGTGAAGGTTTGCCATTTACGAAGTGCGTTTTACCTTTTTTTTAAGGAACAAGTAAGTGCTTGTTAGCAATTGACATAATTTATGCATCTGTATATCAGAATAAAGGATAATGTTTTCTCCAATACATATAATTATTGACAGCTATTACTTGTGTAAATTATTTTACATTGGCTTATATATAATGTTTTACTTCTCTCATGACAATACCATTAGGTAGGATTTTAGAGTAATACAGTGTATCACAAACAATTAGGCAATGATAAAAACCCCCACAAATTTTATTATAACATTTAATAGACTGAATGAAAACTCTCACTTGCAAAAGCAAGTTAATTTCTGAATAAAAAGGTAGTGCAGACACAGTTTTTCATCAAACCTGCTCCTCTCCTTTTCAGTTGCTTTTCCTGCAAAGCCTGGCAGTCTCCAGAGAAGTGTTCAAATGCAGCTCATGATGTCTTCCTGCCTTGCTTCGTAAGATGCACTGGGCATTGCCAATACAGGATTTCAAGAAAATGGGGCAAAGTCAATTAATATCAATAACTAGAGGCATCGTGTCCTTTTCATGCTATTTCTTTCTTTTTAGAATTACCAGTCATATTTGAATAATTGATACCTACTGTGTTTGACATTCCTGTTTTGGGGATGGTTATCAGACTATTGGATTCAAATACATCATCTGATCCCAGGAGAAACTCATCCCAAGAGACTTCTGCCTCCTTTCTGTGAACAGTCCAGTGGTTTTCTGCTCAGAATTGCACTCACTGAGCTACCTTTGGAAGACACCTAATGTATTTTCTTACTTTATCCTTTAGAACCAGCTAACTAAATTACTTTTTTTAGCAGCTTTCCTTTAATGATGGGCCATCCAAGTTTCTTCTTCACTGTTAAATGGTTAAAATCTTGTGATATTTTTAACTGCTGCTTTTGAATAACAGCATCTCCAGTCATTACAAGAGACTGAGATAATGGCTTAAGGTTAAATATAACAAAAATGCAGCTGGGTGAAGCAGACAAATTCATCATCCTTTGTGGGAAAATAGCAATTTGTAGGAAAGTTTGGACTCTGTAGAGGAGCTGGGACAGTAAATGCTTCATTAAAGGCATGTTTATGATTTTTTTCTTGAATAAATGGGAAGAGAGCAGCTGCTGCTGCTGAAAATAGGGAAACATATTAATTTGAAAGGGGCTTGAATAATTTTTTCAAGGTTTCTTTTTTTTCTAGATCTTCAGTGTTTTTTTCCTTTTAGGCAAGTCGTATTGTTGATACATACTACTGGACTAGAAGAAATAGACTGTTGAGGATGAAAATGGTTTTATTTTTAACCTCTGTATTAAATTTGTCAGCTGAAATGTTTAGCACCCACAGAATGAGTGAAGAATTGCTGTGTACAAAACAACAAAATTCCTTTTACTATGAAAAGCAAAATGCTGTCCATTGGAGTCAGGAATAAAGACCATCATTATCTAGTGTCTTTGGCATTAGACCAGAGCTATTACGTTTTAGAATGGACAGTAACAAATTTGCTGTTGAGTTAGTTTCCATGATAGGTGGAGAATTTATGCAAAATACACTTCCACACCATCTTATACAGTCCCAGACAGACAAAAAATTAAAGTACTGGAAAGGCTGTAAAGCTCAGTTGTGTACAAGTCAGAGGGATTTTGGTTCAGAAGTCAAGCTTTTTAGGTGCTTATCCAAATCAAACTTTCAGTAACTGCCATTGCCACATCATTTAGTGTGTGACTAGTAACACTTAATGATTTAGGCCATTTACTTTCCACCATGCTTATCATGCAAAGATTCTTTGAAAGGGTTCAGATGAACTTAAAAGTTCAAGGATGTAGGTGCTTAAGGTTTTGGTAATGGCTAGATGTGTACTTAAGGATATGTGAAAAATTCTGTATTTAATATATCTCCAAAGCTCATTAGAAATTCATGGTTGTTCTATACAATACTGATGCCTGATTAGCTACTTTAGCTATGTTATTTCTTCAGAACTTAGAATTCCTTTTATTTATTCCTTTTATTCCAGGTCTTTCTTAAGGCCTGAGCTGCTTTTCCATATTTATTTTTAAAGGAGATCAGCATTACAGTGATGCAAATAATTTTGTAATATATATACTTGGGTGAAAAAGAGTAATGAGAACATTAGAAGTGAAAAAGCAGTAATGTTTTTCTTAAATGTCTAAGTACCATTCATACAGTATTTACATTATCACTTCCATCTTGTCTTGTCTTGTGGGTAAGAAAACGTGAGTGAATACATAGTCAATTAGTAAGTGCACAAAAATAATTTACAAAGCAACACAAGTGAGCTAGGGGATTGACAGGGTTGAGGAAAAAAGCTTGTTCTTCATGTGTAAACCCTAAAGGAGAAAAAAAAATGATACCATAAGAGGGCTCAGCTAACACAGATACTTCGTAAGATCAAATGGTGGTCAGCTAAGTGTCCAGAGGCATGGTGGGTTATATAAATTACCTATATGGATTCTACTGCTTATGGCTGCAAGTTCGAAGACATGTGAAAAAGGTATCATAAAGAATACCAATTCTCTTTTAGCAAATTTACATTTCTGGTAGAAAACTTTATTTTAAAAAAGGTATTATTAGAAGAAAGGTATTATTTCCTTAGGTTTCTTCCTCTTCACTTTTGTAGTCACATTTGTTCTCTGGTAGTCTCCAGAAACCTGTAGTTTTTTTTCTTTTTGTCTCCTACTTTTTGCAGCAGTTTGAGTGATGTGCTGTTATGTCAATGTGCAAGGGTTAGGTGTGGGAAAGCTGGGTTTCTATCACTCAGAAGATAAATTTTTTTTTTTTCCAGGTACAGTTCCTTGGGACAATACTTCTGTCTTCCTCTTTTGAAAAATTAAAACTTCTGGTTTTAGTAAAGCAGAATACTGTAGGGGCTTCTTCAATGTCTCTCTACATCTCTGTCAGCCATTCAGCATTTCTGTGGATGCTATAGAAAAGAAACAAAATGCACAAAGGTTTCACAGTCATTTGAAAAATTCCTCTTTCTGTCAGTGAAATACACTCATATCTTGCTTATTGATGACATCCTTAAGCACTGCATGTGAATGGAATTTGTTCTTTAAAACTGAATAAAGCAGCACTATGACATGGTTTAAGATTACTTTGGACTTACTTGAGGAAACTGCAGTATTCCTATAAGTGGATTTTTCCCCAGACTTTTGCTTTTTTAAAGAGGTGCTTAGGTAAAATGGAAAGTGGAAGTTTGTGATGGAAATTTCCATCACAACTGCTGCAATTAGTGTCGTTCTCCTATAGGAGTGTCCAAAATAATACTGATAGTCACAAACTTCTTTGGAAGATTGTCTGGTAAAGAAGTCAGAACTGCTTATTAAACCAAAACTAAAATCATTATTATGTAATCTTTATCTCAGTGAGGCATTTTGAACCTAGTGTAGATTTGTCTAGTAAGTAAATGCAACAGACCTGAAAGTGGAGTACAAGAGTTCTGAGGATGCAAAACGTTTCAAAACAGGTGCACTGCTTTCCTTTCATTCTGTTTTTGTTTTCCAATGTACAGGTGCCTTGACCCAAGCCATTCGCAATTTTGCAAAAAGCCTTGAAGGTTGGCTTTCAAATGCCATGAACAATATTCCACAGAGGATGATACAAACCAAGGTAGATGAAACTGTTGGAGTATTATTATTGCAGTGGCAAACCAAGTGGGCAGTAGCATCTAAAAGGAGAAGCATTTTAACTTGAATGCTAAATTTCATGTTTAGCATCAAGCATCAAATAATGAGAGGAAGTAATATTATTTGATCTGCTACATGGTATAATTCAAATATGAGGAGTCATTAATATAAACTATTAAAGTGAAAGTAAATACTCAATCTGTGGAATTAATCTACAGAGTACAGTATTTTAAAATATTAAATTTCTTTATAGGTTGCCGCTGTAAGTGCCTTTGCCCAGACTCTGCGAAGATACACATCTCTTAATCACCTGGCTCAAGCAGCTCGTGCTGTGCTTCAAAATACTTCTCAAATCAACCAGATGCTCAATGATCTCAACCGTGTTGATTTTGCCAATGTTCAGGTAAAATTTAGTTTTGAATAGCAGGGGTTTTTAAGTGTTATTTCCTCTGTGATTTTGAACATTATTGTCAGGTGTCATTCTATCAAGAAAGTAAAGTGCTAATATTTCACTCATTCATTTATGTAGTGATTCAGTCCAAATGTGACAGCTTATGCTTTAGGAAAGTAAGAGCTCAGAACTATTACCTGATTCCATTTACCCTCTTGAAGTGCACATATTCTTCCAACTTCCATGCAAATGTAGAGCAAATACTTTCTTAGAAGGGGTACCATGAATAGTGAAAGGTTTGAGATTCCTGGTAGTTCTCTGTTTCTCTTCTTTGTGAACACGAGTGTGTTAATGTACTTGTTAATACTCTTAACAGAAATCTAGTCAAGAGTTCTTGACCAAAGCTACAATATATTAAGTACAGTAATATGTTGACATGGATATAGAGTCTGTGAATGAGGTGTTAACTTGGCACATGACAGCTAGAGTTTAAATGGAAATGGCTTGCAATTCGTGAGCTGTCATTTTTTTCTCCTTTTCTGAATTGAACAGTTAGCTGTATTTAAACTTGGTGAGACTGACTAAATTGCTGATTATTGTATGCATAGTGTGTTTCTCCACTTGTGTGCAGCTTATGTTGTCTTTAAATAATGTGTAATCTATTACTGCCTAGGGTCAGCAAAAAACAATTCTTGCTCAGCTTAAAAGTTTCTTTTATAAGATGATATAACAGGATTTGTCTTTAAGCTTAACTTCTTCAGAACAAAAGGAACGTTGCACTTGATTTCTCGCTACTTGTTTTATTACTTTAGTCCCCTGCATTTGACTCTTCCTGCTTGCCCTGCCTGAAATCCCCTCAAAAATGACAAGATACAAGTATTTCAGTAGAAAAATGACGAAAGTAGAAGCCTTTTTTCACAAATGAATGTGGGAAACTACAACAAATTTTTGTTGCTTGCATTTTGTTTGTTCTAATTTCTTTATTTGATGTCTGTTCTTTTATGCTATGCTTTTCCCACCTATTTGCTTTCAACAAAATTACAATAGATGTAAAACAAAAACTACTTCTTAGTCCGTCTAGTAAGTGGGTCCGGTCTCTTTCATCCATTGAACAGCTTAATCTTTGAGATACAACTACATTCTGTGCTTTGGCTTATGTATTGTCAATTCAAGAGCTGCCATGTGCTATAACAGGAGCAGGCTTCCTGGGTGTGCCAGTGTGATGACAACATGGTTCAGAGACTAGAAACAGATTTCAAGATGACTCTTCAACAGCAGAGCACTCTGGAGCAGTGGGCTGCCTGGCTTGATAATGTAATGATGCAAGCATTGAAACCGTATGAAGGAAGACCCAGCTTTCCTAAAGCAGCACGGCAATTTCTGTTAAAATGGTCTTTCTACAGGTAGTATTTAATAGACTTTAAAACATTCTAACTATTCTATTATTTGCTGAACTGTGCATTGTACTAAAGTTGACAAATGTAATATCAAACAGTGGCTTGGTACATCATGAAAAACATGGGGTTTTTTTCAGAGTACTTCTGTTATTCACCTTGAACTTAGGGCTATTGGCAAATGAACAGGGACCTAAATGACCCTTGTTTATTGCTTTAAAGGCCATCTGAAAATGAATGCAGGTGTAATTTTGTCCAGAGTTAAAAACATACTATGATTTTTTTTGGTTAAAAAACTATACAATTATTTAGCCACTATTTTTAGTATTACTTACTAAAACATTGTGGCATCAATGTTTATGAGATAAGAAAGACAAAAGCTGTTTTTAATATATGAAAAGAACATTAAGACAAGCATTCCATGTTAGCTGCTTATTGAAACAGTTATCAGAGTAAACCTTGTTGTTTGAACCTGTGTGTAGCAACTGCTGGCTGAAGATACCAGAATTTGTTGATATAATATGAGTACACAAGTCTGTTGGTTTTGAATTTTAAGTTTCAAAGCTGTTTAAATTCTGGCAATTAAAAGCTTTGTCCTGGAAAGATTGACACAACAGACACCATTTAAGGAATAGTTTCTTAAATAATCAAATAGTTTTCTTACCATTTTAGTTGTTTATGTTTTCAACAAAGTTTCTTTCAAGTTAAGTTTTACACTTGCTTGGTTATTGTTAGTTATGCATAGGTCAAAACCAAAACCAAACCAGTCTGGTTATTTCTTATGTAGTGTCCAACAGTACCTTCAGAGAAAGGAGAGAAGCAAATGATTGCCCTTTCCTGGCCATCCCTTTCTGAAGATACCATAAATCAGACATTTGTGGACAATGTTGCTTTTGAGAATATTGGTTTAGAGGTGAAATGTCTGTCTACATGGATAAATGTTAAAATGGCTGTGACATATAATACATGAACATATGTATTTTTTATTTTTGAACAGCTCAATGGTGATTCGGGATTTAACCTTGCGCAGTGCTGCTAGCTTTGGCTCTTTTCATCTGATCCGCTTGCTTTATGATGAATACATGTTTTACTTAGTAGAACATCGTGTTGCTCAGGCAACAGGAGAGACACCTATTGCAGTTATGGGAGAGGTAAGATAATATGTAAGAGACTAGATTGAGAGATTTAGTGATGATTTGGAGAAACTGTTTTTGCAAATTTTTAAGTGTATATGTAGAATGGTAGGATGTTCTGCAGTATAACAATAGACTGAGTTACAAATGTATACAGTGGTTTCAAACTTGTTTCACTGGTTCACTGTCAGAGTACTAAAATCACACTGAATTCTTAAAATCAATTTTTTTCTAAATTAACTTACTCTTACAAATCTGCACACAGATTCATGTGCATAGTTTGAAAAATGTTGATCAACCTACAACCATTTTCCACTCTTTGAGATCTGAATATTTTATGTGAAAATAAAAGAGCATAGTAATAGGAAAATGTTACTTTTGTGGACCTGTTTACATGCATTTGCACACATAATTCCCACACAAAATGTATACCCTCTTTGACATTAGAAGGCTGGCTTTCATGCAGAATTTTGGCTTGTACAGTACTGTTCACATACCAGTGCAGACATACATAGAGGTTTGCAACACGTTTGCTTTTCATACTGTTGTTTCAAAGACTAGTGGTTTAAAAATCAGACCTAGAGTCTCAATTCATAACAATCTTTTTATACTAAGCTATGCCATCTACAAGGCAAAGTCTCTCTTATCCCTCTTCATCTGACCTTTTATTCTGAGTGAGACAGTAAGGAAAGCATGAACTGTTCCCAAAGAATTATGCTTCAAAGGTGCTGGAAAATTGATATATTTGAAAATATGCTAAATTGTTAATAGGATGGGTTTGTTACATTTTTACACTTGCGAGTCACTCTATCATGTTCTGTGTTACCTATAAATTGCAGGTAATTTTGCTAGTTGATTTGGCATCAGTTGTCATTCTTCCCACAAGATATATTGATAGGCTTATTATATATTATAAAGAGATGATACACTTTCAAGAGAAATTGGAAGATGTCTCAGCTTTCTTTGTCAAATTATTTTATATTGTGTGTCATGACATGTTTCAGAAAAATTAAATAATATTTCTACTTAGTAAAAAGACCCACTATCAGTATACATGCTCTTATATTTCTTGCCTTACATTTGGAGAAAGTACTACAGAAGTATAGTTACTACATTCTTGTTGTCTCTGGAGACTTTATGTGTTAGACATAAATGTAGCATAGGGTCTTCTGAAATGTTTATGAGAGTGAGGATGGAAATACTATGAGGAAGTAAGTATTGCAAAGCTTTTGGAGGTGAGAGGCAGAATAGAAGTTAAATGCATTAAATACATGTCTTCTTATGTTTCTGTGTATTCAATGGCTGTGACTGAAATAAAATGAGGAAGATTACAGTGCAACAAGCACCGTAAGACAGTATAAACTGGTTGCAGCTGAGAAAAGCATTCTCATACTTCTCCCTTCCTCTTCTTCCACCCTTGGACACAAGCACTGGCAAAATTTTTCTGGAAAAGACTGGTACTATCATTTATGGTTAGAAATGTATCTATCTAAACAATGTGCTCCTTTCATTTGAAATCCATTGGTGGCATTTTACCCTTCCAAATTTCACACAAGAGAAACTGAGAAAGGAAAGGGAAGAAGGTTTCTAACTTACATGCAGCTTCTTTTAAAAGGTCTGGATTTTGATGTAAATCAGTTATCGGGTTATAAACCCTTTCTCAGCACTGCCATTCATCTACCTGACACATAGATTAGCAACACTGTGGCACACCTTCATTTTTGTTCCAGCACAATTAAAATGGTGCCTGGGAAATTTTAAAAAGAGCTTTTTGTTAAAATATTGGCAGTTCAGAATGAATATCCATTATAATTTATGGCTTTATAAAACTTAGAAATAGCTCACTTCAAACAACAAAGGCCCTGATGAAGCAATCTTTAAAAAAGGTTGTACTTCTCCATTCTAATTTTTGAGGGTTTACTTAGTGATAATTGTCTTAATAAGCACAAGACTGAAATGGAATGGGAAATTGCTCTGCTTTGAATCTGGCTGCAGCTAAGATCATGCATTTGAATGAATGCAACCATCAAACCAGTGGAGCACGGATTTCCTACATTCTAAATTCATATTTGCTTAAGACTGTGTCCATTTTTCTTACTATTTATTTTGCAGTTTGGTGATTTAAATGCTGTGTCCCCTGGAAATATGGATAAAGGTAAGCATTTTAGTATCTCCAGGGTATAATTCTGTGTAGAGCTAATGTGTCTCTGAGCAAAATAAATCCTTATGTTTTAAAAACACAGTCAAACAGAATTTAGAGCTGTATCATCCTTTAAAATGCATGTATATGTTGTATGGATACATTGATATAATACAATAGCTATGTATGTAATATCCCACATGTAATAATAACTGGAACATTGTAGGTTTGTTTTTAAATAAGAGTATTTTAAAGATGTTTATTATTGTCACAAAGAAATATTCCAATTTTTATGCAAATTTTGTATCATCTAATAGGACAGAGGAGGGTGACAGCTATGTGAATAAAGACAAGAGTACACTTATGGATATTTAACGGTAGTGAATGTTCTGCTATGTCAAGAAGCAGAATTGTATGCAAGTAGTCAGGGAGAAATTAGTTCCTTATAATCTCTTCAGGCCATATTTTGGCATGCATTCTTATACTGACTATTTGAGTGATTTGGGGTGATTTGACCTCAGAATACTCAACTAGTGAGTATAAGAATATTTGTCAAAATTTGGGGTCAAGTCACCACACCTCCCCTTGCCTCAGTTTCCCTATCTGTAACTAAAAGTAACAACTCTTGTTCATCATGTTTAGGAAATGAGGCATTTTCCAATATGAAGTTCACATTGTTAGACCTTTTGCAATTGCAGTCATTTTTTTCCACATCAACATATATAGCTCAAGTGGTCAAACCTGAGTCTGTTTATCTATTTGAGATAATAGTTTACTTTTTGCGATTAAAATTTTAATTTTCAGTTTGTGCTTTATCAGATTGCTCCCTTGTATTTCAACTCTTACTTGCAAAATAAATAGCCTTGTATTAGAAACTTTTCCCTTTGTGGTAGTTACATGCTGGTTTGTTTGTGCAGATGAGGGCAGCGAAGTTGAAAGTGAAATAGATGAAGAGCTGGATGAAAGTGGAGAACCACAAGCCAAGAGGGAGAAAACTGAGCTAAACCAGGCATTCCAGGTGGGCTGCATGCAGCCAGTGCTTGAGAGTGGAGTACAGCAGAACCTCCTGAACCCAATTCATAATGAGCACATTGTTGCAACTACTCAGACTATCAGACAATGCAGTGCTACTGGAAATACATATACTGCAGTCTAATGTGAAACCTCCCCTGGCCTCCGACACACGCCCCATTGAATTAGCCGTTTAGGTTTAATATGAAAAAAAGAAAAAAAAAAGATAGTAAGTCTGAAGGTTGACTGTTGTCAAATGTAACTGTTCTTTTCATTATTTTGTTGGAGTTGTTCAATGGAATGGGTGTACGTATTTTGCCAGGTCTGTTTAAAAACAAAAACATTTTTGTAAACAAAATCATTTTACATTGGCCGCTCAATATGAAGAGGTTTCTTTGTATCAAATGCAAGGAAGATTTTTGCAAAGTTTAATGTTAATGTTTTGTCCTCTTATAATAATTTAATTTTTTTCATAGTTTAAAAATATTTTAATGTTAATTATTAGTTATTATGCTGATTTCATATAGATAGGTTTTTAATTAGATGCACTTCTGTGAAATATCAAAAGAACTATTTTCTTTGATTTACACTGGAGGCATACTTATTTGACAGCAGATGTATCAAATTTGTTATAAAAGGTGCTTTTCATCGTACTACGAGAAGACACTATTTTGATAAAATTGTGAGTATTCAGGGGGATTTTTTTGTAATAATGCTGGAGGGTTGAGAAGATCTAGTTTCTTTCTGTGAGGAAGAAGCTGTTTAAATGACAGAATTGTATCAGAATGTGGTAATCTGTATGGCATAAATGTACCTAATTATCTGAACATGATGTAAACAATGCAAGCTTCATTTAAAATCAGCAGTTTCAGATATTATTTGCATACCAGTTCCTCTGTTTTGAAGACTACTGATTCTATATGTGAGGCCACTGAACAGATGCTTTTGATTGTTCAGTGGCACTGTAGTTGTTAGAAACTGAAGCTAAAAAAGAAGTGACTTGATTATTGTTAATTTTAAGTGTATGTGCTACTTATGCTGAACTGGACATACAGGAAAACATTCCATTTGGATGACTTTCTTCTATTCCAGGTCTTTTCCTACTAGTGGTTCAATCTGCTGCTCTTAGAAAAGATGATTTATAGAATGCAAGGAATGTAGCAACCTGCATCATTTTCCTTTCAAAAACATTTCCTTGTTGGTAAAGTGGATTTAAATTTTTACAAAAATTAGACAAGGCAGTGTAACTGGCACACCTCACTTGTACTTATTCCCAATTGTGTAGAATTTGAATAGGTGGCTAGATGGACCATTGCCATTTAAGAATGTACATCAGGGATCATTGTACCTCGGCTATTACATGGTGCCTTAAACAGAACTGAAGCTAAGACTTAGTACTTTTTGTTATTCTTAACTCTTAAATTAATTCAACAAGGTGTGCCTGTCATTTTCAAATTCCCTAAGAAGTAAGGACAGGTTACATAGCCTTCAAAAGAATAAAAGAATTTTTTTATTATTAAATGATTTTAATATCCCTCTTAGAATGACAATAGACCTATTTTTTCTCGTTTCTAGCTGGATTTCACTTTAATACAAATAAAATTTGCTTGGGAATTTGGAAAGCAAAACTAGCTTTAATACCAACTTCAAATGTCAAAATAGATTGACCATAGTCCCAAGCATGATTATATATTTTCTAAACCCTTGCCTACTTTTAATTTTAAAAACTAAAAAGAAATAAATGAGCAGGTACATAATGCAGTGCATGTTTTCAATTTCTATATTTTGTGGTGTATCAGCCAGATATTACATTTTAATGGTTAAATAATATCAGTTTATAGAGACCATATTAATTGACATTAAAGAACTCAAGTTTTTCTTCACAAACATTTCATTATGCAGACACATGAATTTGCTACACTAAAGTAGTGGAATTAAATAAGAAAAAAAAAGCCAAAAAGTGAAGGAGAACACAAAAAGATCAACTTTACAGAAAAGACTGTGTAAAAAAATTAGGATTCTTTTATTCTGATTTATCTTGTGTGTCTGAAAATGACTTTAAAGTCATATATACCAAATGGGAGAAGAGCATGTAAAATGGAAGTGTATTTATAGCAAACAAGTTTGTTGCTAGAGTTTACATATGCTCCAAATACAGCTGCACATAAACTAAAATGTCCTAACATTATTGGTGCACAAAAAAAAATTTTAATTCCTTTGCAGAATTGTGAACCCATCCAGCTCATTCTGTGTAGGCATAATTCCTACAAATGTCAGTAGATGGCTTTTGCCTCAGTAAAAATAAAAGTGAGGCTTTTATTCATTATTTCTAAACTCATAAATGCACTGAATCTCATTATAGATTTTGTTGTCACATATATCGCTCAGTGTGTCCTGATTTTTCCTTAGAAATCAGCACATCTGTACCCTTCACCAAAAATGCTAAAACTAAGCTGTGATAAATATTTACTCCCCTTCATTGTGCATTATAAGATGTTTACAAGTAAAATAAAGTGAAATAATTCAACATTTTTTTCATTTTCAGCTTTTTTTTTTAATACTGTAGTACTTGTTTTAATTTTTGTGTTGGTTTGTGTTTTCTAATTCTTACCCTTTCTTGGTTTAATGTTGAATTTGTTGTTGCTGAGAAAAAAGTACAATTGTAAAAGGTAAATCTAGATTGCTAAATATGGTGGGACTTGAGTATCTTTCTTTGTTTAGCTCTCCACTCCACTCAGTTGTTAACTGTCACAAAGTGAAAAACAAAACTGAACAAAAATCTGAATACAAAAAAAGGAATGTATTTCATAGCTTCTAAAAACAATGAATTATCAAGACAAATTGGAACTTTGACGATTCAGAAAACTGACTGGAGTCTGTATTCTTATGCTTAAATTCTAAAGATTTTACCAGATTTTTTAGAGCAACTGTCTTACTGTGTTGTGAACTTACAGATTTGGGGGTGTTTTGTTTTGTTTTGTTTTTACTGAAATTTTAGTCAAACACTTAGATAAAACATTTTGCACACTCTTGCTGTTTAATAGTTGGGTTTTAGTAATCACTGAAGTAGAGAGATGCGAATACCTCAGTGTGTATTCTGTAACGTGTAGCGTGCGGCTGCATTGCCACAACAGCTCTGGAGTCTGTTGTCAATGCTATGGAGAGGTCTAGCGTGTGTCCACAGGGGAGACATTATGAGAGTGGACATGATTTATGTGTTTTATCTAATCTTGAAATGGAATCCAGAATAGTTATTTTAGAGGCATTTCCCCCATTAGCACAAAATAGCACAGTGAACAGTGTGGGGGAAGAGGTCTTGTTGAACTACCTTTTCAAAGCACAGGGCCCAATTTTCAAAAGTTTTATATTTGTTAAAATGTTTTGTTACATTTTCATCTTTCTTGTAGTAAATCAGTTTTAAAACATCTTTTTTCTTTTTTTCAGTTTTTTTTTCTCTTGTACTGTAGCATGCTCTAAGCACCTTCATTTTTAAAAAGTTCCATAAAAATTTGGAAAATAGATGTTAAATTATTTGCCTATAAAATGATGATTTACAGCATTACTGCCTTTAGTTCAAAAAAATAAGAAAATAATGTTCTGTCATTCAGGAATGCATAGGTCTATATACAAATTTAATTTAAAGCAAGGTATTTTAAATATCTGAAACACTTTTCTTTAATCTTATTTTCCCTAGGAGAAATTATCTGATATCTTTGTCATTCTCACCAATTGACATCTGCACTGTTTAGAAAAAAATTAATGTTAGAGATGCACTGCATTCCAATTTAATTCAGAATACTTTTATAAAACAAAACCAACCACTGAGAGCCATAAACATGCTGACAAAAACCCCAGGTTTATTAGTAATATAAGTATACAACAATAATTTCAGAGTTTAAAATACAAATTTGAGAGAGTAAGATGAATTTCTGAAAATTGGGCCCTTGTCACACTAACAGGACATGCTCTTTGGATACGGTTTAAAGCAAATTGGTACATGGAATTCTAGCATCTCTGCTAATTTGTTTGGTGATTTAACACTGACAATAAAAACTGGAATAGAAGCATAAACACACAGTGCTTAGTTCTAGTATTAGGAAATTAATTTGATATAATGCCTTGCATTAACCCTTTGAGCATTGTAAGTAACATGATGGGAACAAAGATTTTTAGATAATTTAACTAGTCCACTGAGCATATACTTTGAAATAGCTTATAGTGTTGTAAATTTTTTTTAATTATGTCTAAAGTAAATACTTGCATACTATATGGGGATGTTTTTTTATAAATAGGGGGCTCAGTAGATGCAGGCAAAATATTCATTGCCATTGATATGTACTGTGTAATAGAAAACAGTACTTCAGCTCCCTCGTTTTCATAATTGCATATATATACAAAGAAAATCAAACATGATTCTACAGATAGGAAGTTGTCTACTTTAAGATGCCTTTAGAAGATAAAGGTTTAGAAAATATATTCAGCTATTTTGAAAATCTGAGATAGATTAGTATTGGAGTACTCTGGTACTGTAAAAGAGAAATCTTTAGGATTAAAAGAAGGTTTAGTATTAATAAATTTTTCAGAATATTTGATGTGTTTGCATTGAAATTTTTGGCAGTGTTTGTGAGAAACAGGAACAAAGAGTGCACAATTATGTTGATATTCCTTTTAAAATTCAAGTCACTGCAATAATGACTAGCTAGAAGATGAAGGTATTTTATTAAATTTCACATACAAGGGTACAGTTTGGATGGCCCTTACTGAATGTCAGAATTTTAAAAGCAACCTAGAAATTGCACGAGCAAACGTTTTTAAAAGCCCCTTTGTTCTTACAATTACTGCTTACAGGAACAGGGGAACAAGTGTAGCAGCAAGTAAAGATTTTTGTAACTTAGAGATACTGATGCCACCTTACTAAGTGAGAATACAGTACATTTTCTACTGGTTTCTTGCAATATCAGTCAGCAAACACTAAAGCAGCTATACTTACTTAAGTCTAGCTGAGGGCAAAGAAAAAGGGTATCATTTAAAGTTATTTAAGGGAATTACGTCAGTAGTATAGTGCAAGTAAGTTGTAAACATTTTCAGTCAGTTAATGCAAATTAATGCATAATTAATTAACATAAATGCAATACTCAAAGGGTTTTAATTTAACAACTTTTTTTATTCATAATTTACTGTAAATGCTTCTGAGTTTGCATGCCTTGATCATTGCTGCTAGTGATTTTATGTGCCAGTAGACCTGAGTTTAATTTACCAGTTTAACTAAGAAATAGTAAAAGCCACTTACAAAGTGACTGCCTAGTGTTTGTTTGAAGTAAAATATGCCTTAGTTTGAAAATGATTATTTTAACTCTTGTTTTATTCTGATTTTTTTTTCTCCTTCTCCTGTTGAAAAAAATAAATTGGCATTTTGGGATTGGAAGCCCTGAGTAGTTAAATATTTGGTAAGAATTGTTCTTGGAGATTGCTCATTAAGGCTGAAATTCACTGTAGAAAACACAGCCCAGAAAAAGCCTGTGGGCATCAAATGAGCCTCACTTAACACTAATTCAGGAAGATGTTCTTTGTATGTTCCTAAGCACTTTCTTGGTTATGGTGCAAACATCTTACAGGAATTTTCAGTTCTAGATTAATTTTACTCTGAAATAATAAATGTCTTTTTAGGAGGAATTTAGACTTCAGAGGAGCAACCTTGAATAGACTGGTTTTTAACAGGAACTCAGTTCAATTCTTTTTGACTCACTGATACCAGCAAAAGCTTTTTACACAAAGAATATTTAATGGGTTCCCCAAGTAAAGTTTCCTTCCATACAATATTAAAGTGACTGCCTTGCATTTAGACATTAAATACCCATCTTAAAGTAATCCAGTTAAGCAATTTAAAATATGTTGGGGAAAATATCACTTTGTACCAAAGCAAGTTGCCCATCTCCACTCATACCCACTGAAAATTTGAATTTACAGTTAATAACCAATGAGGCTGTTAAAGAAACTTCGAGTGCCTTTCAAAAACATGGAAAATTGTGCCTGAGGTGGTAAACTTTAATTAGGTTAATTCTAGAGCTACCAATCAGTAATTTTATCATCACTCAGGGCTTTCTTACCTTCTAGGAAACTTCCTTTGTTGCATTTATTTTATACTATATTTTTTTTAAGTGCCATCATTTAAATTTCACTTAGTAAGTGGCAGATTACATTATCCAGTCCCACAGCACAGAAACATCATAACACTAGGACATATTCAAACTCTTATTTTCCAGTTGACTGAATATATTATGTAAATGAGGTAAGCAACATTTTGTAGATTGTATGTGTGAGATAATGTAATGTTCTTTTCCAGTTTTTGGGCTACAGTTGAATATACTTTTTAATTATTTAAAGAAGACATCTTTACAGAATAACGTGATGGTTTTTTTTGTATAATGTATTTGATTTTGTAAATACGTATTTCCTGATGTGATTTTTGTGACAAATGCTAAATCTTTTAGTATATAATGTCCTCTCAAAACTGGCAGGAGCTAAATAATAGTTTGTTGGCAATTTGTATTGTGTACTGTACAATAACTGGGGACCTTTTATAATTATAAAAATATATATTAACTTTTAGTGTGTTGTATAAAAAAATGACTGGAACATACTAAAGACAGTAGGATTTTTCTGAATATTTCAGACTTGAACTCAGGCTAGCTTTCTTGTGTTTTTCAAAACAAAATTGTGTCTTGTCTTTTAAAATCAATAAATTTGTTTTCTTGTTACAAACATATCTGAATTGCTTCAGTTTTTATATAGCTAGATATTTTGGACTGTGGTACTGTTGATTTTGAGTGAAAAATTATTGCATTTATGCCTTTGAAATAAGACCACATTTTTTTATTTGACAACAACAGAACTAAGTAACAAGTGTATCTCAGATGGCAAAAAACCCCAAATATTTTGAATCACAGAACTGCTAGGTTTGGAACGGACCTCCGGAGATCATCTAGTCCAGCCCACCCTGCCAAGGCAGGGTCACCTAAGAAGTGTCAGTTCAACTGATTTGCTGTCATATTCCCAGTAAAGAGAGACTGTAATACACTTACTCATTTCAGTGTTAACAGTAATTTCCCATTATAGACTTAGGCAGTTAGCAGCTAACAGTGAGGGGGCATGCAGACTTTGGCCTCCAGGAATTAGTGGTGTCAGTTTGGTACCAGCAGAACCTACTTCTGCAATTTTTGCTGCAAATATTCTGCAATATGCTAATGTGTTAGATGTTTTGACAATTTCACAAAACATAGTTGAAGACCTAATCTTACCAGTTCAGGTATTCTTTGGGTCTCTAGTATGTGTTGCAGGCACAATGTATGTTTCATTTTACATTTCAAATAAAGAAATGCTGAATTTTATTTTAACGGGGGAGGACCCACCAAGTAATAGATGCTAGAACATCAAAATAACTATTGGATACCAAGACTAAAACAGGTATTTCACACAAAACTGTGGTAAAGGTGGAAGAGTTGCACCCTAAAGCTTACTTTTCTCGGGATGTTCGGCCGTAAATTATGGTCCATTCATTGTCTATTGTTTAATTTCAAATAAAGACCAAAAGCTTAGTATAGTACAATATTGGTCCCTGCATTGCATCTTACCAAAAAAGACTACAACTACACCAGTGACCAGTCGCAACTTAAAGAGTCATGGAATTGTCAAGGTTGGAAAAGACCTTCAAGATCACCCTGTCCAACCGTCCACCCAGCACTACCCCTGTCACCCCTAAACCACCAAACCACGTCACCAGATCCAGATGCCTCTTGAACAGGGACAGTGACTCTACCACTTCTGTGGGCAAACTGTTCCAATCTCTGACCACCCTAAGAGTGAAAAAAGTTTTTCTAGTATCTGAATCTCCCCTGACTCAGCTTAAAGTCATTTCCTCTTGTCCTCTCACTGCAAGCACAGCAGAAGAGATTAATCCTCACCTCACTGCAGCCTCCTTTCAGGCAGAGAGCAGTGAGGTGCGCCCTGAGCCTCCTCAGTGCTAGACAAACCCAGCTCTCACAAGTGTTCCTCATATGACATGTTCTAAAGCTTTCACGAGTTGTGTTGCCCTTCTCTGGAAACGCTCCAACACCTCAATGTCCTTTTTAAAGTGAGGAGCCCAAAACAGAACACAGGATTTGAGGTGTGGCCTCCCCAGTGCCAAGTACTGGGGAACAATCGCTGCCCTGGTCCTGCTGGCCACACTGATGCTGATACAGGCCAGGATGCCATTGGCCTTCTTGGCCACCTGGGCACACCCTGGCTCATGTTCAGCTGCTGTCACCAGCACCCCCAGGTCCTTTTCCTGTGGGCAGCTTTGCAGCCACTCTGCCCCAGCCTNTTAAAGTCATTTCCTCTTGTCCTCTCACTGCAAGCACAGCAGAAGAGATTAATCCTCACCTCACTGCAGCCTCCTTTCAGGCAGAGAGCAGTGAGGTGCGCCCTGAGCCTCCTCAGTGCTAGACAAACCCAGCTCTCACAAGTGTTCCTCATATGACATGTTCTAAAGCTTTCACGAGTTGTGTTGCCCTTCTCTGGAAACGCTCCAACACCTCAATGTCCTTTTTAAAGTGAGGAGCCCAAAACAGAACACAGGATTTGAGGTGTGGCCTCCCCAGTGCCAAGTACTGGGGAACAATCGCTGCCCTGGTCCTGCTGGCCACACTGATGCTGATACAGGCCAGGATGCCATTGGCCTTCTTGGCCACCTGGGCACACCCTGGCTCATGTTCAGCTGCTGTCACCAGCACCCCCAGGTCCTTTTCCTGTGGGCAGCTTTGCAGCCACTCTGCCCCAGCCTGTGGCACTGCCTGGGGCTGTTGTGACCCAAGGGCAGGACCCGGCACTGGGCCTTGTTGAACCTCACACCACTGGCCTTGGCCCATGATCCAGCCCGTCCAGATCCCTCTGCAGAGCCTTCCTGCCCTGCAGCAGATCAACACTCCCACCCAGCTCGGTGTCATCTGCAAACTGACGGAGGGGACACTCAACTGCAACAGCCAGATCATTGATAAAGATGTTAAACATGACCATTCCCAAAAAGACCCCTGGGGAACACCATTGGTGACTGGCCACCAACTTGATTTAGTTCCATTCACCACCATTCTCTGTGATGCCTTGAGTCATCTGGGCCCAGCCATCCTGGCAGTTTTTTACCCATCAGAGTCCACTCATCCGAGCCACAAGCAGTTTTTCTGGGAGGATCCTGTGGGACATGGCATCAAATGCTTTTACTCAAGTCTAGATAGACAACACCCACAGCCTTCCCTTCATATACTAAGCATGTTGCTTTGTCATCGAAGGAGACCAGGTTGGTCAAGCAGGATCCGGCTTATGTAAATCCATGTTTTCTGGGCTTGATCCCCTGGTTGCCCTGCACATGCCATGTAATGGGGTTCATGGATCTCTTCCATAGCCTTGCCTAGAACTGAGGTAAGACTAACAGTGACAGCCCTGTAGTTCCCAGGATCATCTTTCCAACCCTTCTTGCAGATGGGCATTACATTTGCTAATTTCCAGTCAGCTGGAACTTTTACAGTAACCAGAACTGCTGGTTAATGTTTGAGAGTGGTTTGGCAAGTCCCTCACCAATTTCCAGCTCTGGTAATTTCTTCCCCTCACCAATTTCCAGCTCTGGTAATTTCTTGAGCTGGGTATCCCAAGGACAAGTGGGAATGATATTAAAGCCCAAGGCAAAGAAGGCATTAAGTATCTCTGCCTTTTCCTCATGCTCTGTCACTACACTACCCTCTGCATTCAACAAATGATGAAGACACTCCTTGACTGTCCTTTTTTCTATCACTGTATTTATACAAACTTTTTTTAATGTCTTTAACTGCTGCTGCCAAATCAAGTTCTAGTAGGGCATTGGCCTCTCTAATCTTCTCCCTACATGATCTTGCAACATCCTTACAGTCCTCCCAAGTTATTTGACCCTCCTTCCAGAGATGATAGATTCTCTTTTTTTCCCCTAAGTTCTCTGTTTAACCAGGCTGGTCTTCCGTGATGACTGGTCTCTCTACACAAGGGGACAGCCTGATCCTTAATATTTAACAACAATTCCTTTTCAAAGCACATCCAGTCTTCCTGGACTCCTTTGTCCTTCAAGACTGACTCCAAAGGGACTCTTGTCAATCAATGTCCTAAACAGGCCAAAGTCTGCTAGATGGAAGTCCAAGGTGGAAGTTCTGCTGGTGCCCCTCCTTACTCCACCCAGCACTGAAAACTCCAATATTTCGTGGTCTCTCTGCCCAAGACCGCCACCAACCACCACATCATCCACTAGTCCTTCTTTGCTCACTGTCATGGTTTAAGCCCAGCCAGCAGCCAAGCCCCATGCAGCCACTTGCTCACTCCCCCACCAGCAGGATCGGGGAGAGAATTGGAAGGGTAAATGCACAAAACCTGTGGGCTGAGATAAAGACAGTTTAATAGGGAAAGCAAAAGCCATGCACACAAGCCAAGCAGAGCCACTTGTATTCTAAGCATGGTGCCATATGGTCTGGAATATCCCTTTGGTCAGTTTAGGTCACCTGTCCCAGCTGTGTCTCCTCCCAGCCTCCCCAATCTCCCAAGTACCCCCAGTCCCCTCACTAGTGTGGCAGTACCAAGAGCAGAAGAGGCCTTGGCTCTGTGCAAGCCCTGCTCAGCAATAACAAAAATATATTATCAGTGCTGTGTTCAGCACAAACCCAAAACACAGCCCAATGCCAGCCACTGTGAAGAAAGTTAACTCTACTCCCACCAAAACCAAAAAATAAAAAAACCCCAGGTCCAGCAGGGCATCTCCTCTGGTAGGCTCTTTCACCAGCTCTTTCAAGAAGTTACCTTCCACACACTCCAAGAACCCCCTGGTCTGCTTCCTCTCTGCTGTATTTCCAGCAGACATTTGGCAAGCTGAAGTCATCCACAAATGAAAGGGCAACCAGGAGACTTCTGCCAGCTACTTGAAGAACGTCTCATCTGCCTGTTCATCCTGGTTGGGTGGTCTGTAAGGGACTCCCACCATGACATTCGCCCTGCTGATCTTCCCCCTATCCTCACCATAGGCACTCAGCCTTGTCATCTTCATCATAATCATCAATTTCAATACAATCGCTCCCTAAGAGTGCCACCCCATGCTTACATGCCACCCCTGTGTTTACAGAATACTTGTAATTGGTTTGCTAATTGAGACAAGGCTCCATTTTATAGTGGGTGCCTTGCTGAGAAATAGGTTTTTCTCTGACACATACGTGGGAAAACAATCTGTAGAGGCACATCGTCCCTAGAGGGATCTCACACCAACCAACTCTTGATATAGCCAACAGCCTCTTTTCTACTGACAGCGTTACCAGGAAGACCCTGCAAAATTCAACCTCTGTTGCTGTTCATATTAATTGAACTGATTAATTATGGAAGTTTCATTCACAGTAACACAGATCCAGACGTCAGAGCATGAAGTACAGCTAAAATGTAGGAGAAACTTGAAAATACTGGGTATTGTAAGAAAACAGGAGTGTAAGAAAGGTAATAAATTATTTCTATTACTTCTGTAAGATAATTTTCTGCACAATGTTAATGTCAAATAAGTAAGATACATTCTACATCGAGTTATTTTAAGTGTATTTAATTTGACTTACCTAAGCACTCACTTTAATTATCTAAAATCACATAGAGCCTGCAGCAATCCAGTGTGCATCAGTTGTTTAATTCTGTAGCAAGGTCTATGCCAAAAACCACACGAAATATAAGCCAGTTATTTTTCCACAAAAGTATCTGACCAAGGCAAGGAAGAAACCTTGATCTATTTTTGGCACTGTCTGTCAATAGTATGCTAGAGAGAGTTTTTATTCTGACTTGGTTCTGCTGGTCTCATTCAAAATTTTGCTAAATCCCATTGTACATGTACTTCCCAAATACATTAACTAACGTAACATGTAGGACTTTCTCATTCAAAAAACAAAACAACCCCTCCTTGAAATGTGCTACTGCTGACATTTTATTCTAAACGTTTTATAAGCAGAACTGTTCTAGAAATTAGTAACTCTGTGTATAGGCATTTGCCACGGGCACACTGTGCACAAGATCTGCTGCTGCTTTTATGATCAGAGTTCACAGCAGATGCTGTAGGTCAGTACTTATTTAGTAACCTAGTTGTTAATAAAACAGGCATATTTTCAGGGATCTGGATGGAAGAGGTATTAAAAAACTACTGTCTCAAGTTCTGCAGCTGGATGTTACCTTTCCCCACAATAGATGGTGTCCTGGCAGAGTGTATCAGAAACAGCTGAAGAAGCTGCTATAGCAACATGATGAAGTTAGGATCACAAATTATGTCGTTGCAACACAGGCATTGAATTTACTGGTCCATGTGAGTGACAAGGTGACTGTTGCTGAGAACAGTAGCAATCACTTCATCAATTTATTTCCCTGGTCTTCAATGGTTTCTAAAGAAGAAAAAAAATTTAGACTTTCCTTCTCCATTTTCACCCAAGAAGTCAAACAGCCAAAATCAAAAGGTGCAATAATTAACATTGCAAGAAAACGGGACAGCCCTAAGCATCACCACATAAAAGATAGCATTCCTTTTCTGTGAACTTCTTGGTGGACCATTTTGTGTGTCTTTGGGGAGCATAATTCTTCTACCTGTACACTTTACTTCCATCCACTTATGGTGAATTCAAATCCAAGCTTTACTACACCAACAAGAAGACAAAAAAAGCCTTGGTTTTGGATGTTTCTGCTGACAAACTTTCCAGAATAACTAACAATACCTATATTGAATAATGTATGCCCATCAAGCTTTTTTTGTCTTTTTCCTATTAAAGAGAATTTAATTGATTTAAATTTCCTTAAAGTGTGGGTGGACTTTTTGTTAAAAATAAAAAAATGGTCAAATAGGTAATTCATTATAGAGAAATTCTGTTGTGATGCCTGAAGGGGAAAGAACTGGTCTCATTTAACACTACCAGATCTGATACTTTTAAAGCCCCTAAGCAGGATTGTGACTGTAGTTGCTCTCAACTTTAAAAGCAATGAGGCTCTGCAGAGACAACAGTCCAGCTGGGAGACTGTGAAATTCAAACCTAATTCTGTGTTACAGCAGAGGGTATGCCTGTGGAACAAATGATGGTTGATCTGTTCTAGCCTTCAACGTCAAAGCAGCAGCTCAACAATAACGTTTAATAGAAAATATTGTTACACCTCTAGACTTAAATTTGGTTCTAAGTATAAAATACTTGCTTTAGCAAGAGATACTGAAAATCTAGTGTTTACAGCATTAGTGACAAGTTGGCTGGTAGGGTTAACTTGATACTACTGTGCTGCCTTTGTTGATGACCAATGAAAGACAAAACTGAATTAAAGACTGTTTTCCTATTACCTCCACAGATCAGTTTTGGAACAAAATTGGTGCACACAAAATAAAGCATTCACAACAAGGTAGCAGTTTCAGGTGAGCAACATCTTGTATAGTGTTTAGTGTCAAATTTTTATGGAATTCACCACATGAGGGATATGGTAGTGACCTGTTTGAGCAATAACCCTTGAAGTTATTTCCTCAGATTCTTGAATAATACCATAGTTTAAAGAGACTAATGGAAATCCAGATAGGGAAATGATCAGAAATTACAAAGGCAGAATGTAACTTAAATTGATACTCACTTGGATTTTTTGGGGTTTTTTGCTGATTCACCTAACAATGCAAGATGTGCATTAAAGGCTAAAAGCAATGATCAAAACTTCCTGTCTTCAGCAGTCCAAGTTCACACTAGCTGTTGTTGTTCAAACTCCTATGTATACAGGTGGGTTTTTCAGACATATTGTTCTCTTATTTGGTTTTTGATAATTAAACCTAATTTATGCCTTCAGAAAATACACTTGCCCAGTATACGTTTCATAAAGGGCTGCAATGCAGAAATTATCTCAGACCTCTTCCCCGCATGTCCCTGTTCCCCACTTCCCTCCTCAAAACCACATATATTTGATTCAGGAAGCAAGCTTGCTATATTACACTCACTGTTGCAGCTAAAAACTACTGTACTGGAACCACAGGCATATAGCTGTTCAGTGGTTTAGTGGTGGTGCCTGAAGCTGGAACCAAGGCTGCAAGTCAAAGCTGAGAGGGTAAAAGCAGCAATGGCCATTGCCTGAAGTCAGCCTCTTCTGTGGGACACTTCATCTTCTATAGGCATGAGAAGCTGCTGAGGACTAGGTGGTCAGTGTCACACTTCTACTGAGGTAAGGTAGCCATCCAGTAAAGATCCTGGTAAAGAAAAGATACTCTTCTGTCTCCTTGTACGTCCGAAAAAACTTACCCCTCCAAACTACCCTTGGCACCATATTTTTCAGAGCATTGTGAGCAACGGCAACATCTTGCCTGTTGCTCCATTCTATTACTGGTGTGTCATCAGGTTCTCGCATATAGGAGAGGTAGAATCTATCTGCATGTCACTTTCCTGGTTATCCACTAGACTTCTACTACTCTTAGCTGGCATTTGCCCTGTATTTCAGCTACTTATAGATACCTTCTGTGCTAAACAAATGCAGTGTTGCCTTACCTGTATTCATTCAAACTTTCATTGCAATAATGAATTTGACAGCCCGGAAATCTCTGTTATTTGGCCTAGATGTTAATTAAGAGGCTGTGGAAGCTGCTTTGGGTGTAAGTAATCCTGCTGAGTGCTGAAGCACTTACCATGTGCAGTAAGCTATGCACCTGATGGCACACGCAGACAGCCTTGTTCCTCCTTCATACAGGGGTAACATCAAATTCCCTCATAGAAGAATGAAGAGGTTATTGTTATAGATGAACCCTCTCAATCATTAGTGCAAACAGAGGTTCAGCAACATGTGTGCCGCTTCTGTACATTTTGTGGCTAAAGCAGCTCAGAGGAACAATTCCCTGAAAAACAAGTCTTTATGTAGCTGGACATCACTGCTTTGTACATCTACACAGGACTTCGAATGCAGTCAGGGTGGATACATCTGCTTGCTTTCCAGGTAGGATAGCCCAAGTGATTATTTCGGTACAGAGATTACTGACATACATACTACAAAAAAGTCTGGAAACACAGTGAGCTGAGGCCAACTTAAACTTCACACCGTACTTTTAAACTCAGGAGGACTTCTCGAATATTAATTAAACTTCCTAGTACATTTTTGACACAGAGTATATTTTGATACATACGAAAGTAATTAACAAGGTTTGGTTTTTTTTTTTTTTCCTTTTACCACGACGGGGAGGGGGTGGCACTACCTAACTCCAACAAAAAACACATAATCTAGGAAAAACTTTCATAGCAAAACAGCGACACCCACTGCTGGATATCACAGTAACACCGTTACGCTCCTCGAAAATAAAGCGAAGGGGATAACGCCAGGGAGGGGGGAAGCCAAATTCCCAAGGTGTTCGCGAACCTTTTCCCTCCATCGGTGCCAAGAACCTCAGGTTCCGGTCTCAACACAACCCAAACGCCGTGGTCGCTCAGCAAGGAGAAGGACGGAGGGAGAAAGGGTCTCACGGTGTCACCGCCTCCTGGCCTCGCGTGCCCCGCTGCCTCCTCTGGGCGCAGCGACACGGACAGGGGCGACAGGCAGGAGGCGCGGGATCACGGGCGTGCTGTTTCCGCAGCCGTAGCGTTGAAGCGTGGGGATGCTCCGCGCTAGGGAGGAGCTGCTGGCGGGACTGCAGCTGGAGAGAGGAGGCCAGAACATCTTGCAGTTGGAGAGAGGAGGGCGCAGACGTGACTGTGACACTCGGGTAGGTAGCGAAGCCCCTAGACTTTTTCTCCCGCGCATCGCCGCCGAGGGCGGGCTCCGCATCCCGCTCCGCATCCTGCTCCGCTGGGGAGCAGCTAGCCCCTAAGGGCACAGGGCACTTCTTGCTGACGGCTCGGCGGGAAGAGGTGCTGTGGGTCACGGGCTGTCAGCACCACATGCAGCCCCGGTGCGGTGCGAGAGGCTCCCGCCGCCTTCCCTCGCCTTCCCCAGGTGCCGACTGCGGCTGTGAGCGGGGCCGGGGGGAGCCGGGGCCGCGTCTCTCCCGGTTTGCGGTGGCTTGGACTCGGCGCCTGCGTCGGGGGACGCCGGGGTCGGCAGCGGCAGCCCTGGCCAGGCCGGGGTCAGTTCAGCCCTTGGAGCAGCCCTTGTGGCTGTGCGAGGGGCTTTCCTCGGGGGCGGACGTTGGTGCCGATGGCGAAGATCCAGCTGGCACTCGGAGGAAGGTCAGGCAGGCAGCCGCTGGAAGCGCGACCCCGCGGGGCGCTGCCCCGGCACAGCTGTCCCTGCAACTAGCAAGCCCAGCAGCGGGGAAGCGTTTCTCGGCTGTCGGAAGCTGCTCCGTCGGGGAAGGGTACAGACTGGCGTGTCAGGATCATTTCTCCTCCCTGTTCTTGAGTTAGTAACTTCAGGGAGGGATGGTCAGAAGGGGTCTTTCCTCCTTACCTGAAAGACAGGGTCGTTTCTTCCTATGGAGCCAAATGGGAGAGACAAAATAACCAGCTGGAAAGGGAAGGAAGCAATGCAATCTGTAGTTGTATGAACGTAATTACGTTCGTTTTTCTGTTGCTGCTGCTGGTTGGACTGCTGTGCTGAGAGGGCAGCAGAGAACAGTAGTGACTTGGGATGCACTGCGCTGCTGGGAAAGTCCAAATTGGTCCAGAAGGGTAGTGCTTAGCCCTGAAGTAATTCTCTCTGGCTCTGCTGTTTGTAGGTAGACGGGCTTAAGATGCACGAGTGATGTCTGTATGCACACCTTTACTGATTTTCTTGAAAGCAATCTTTCTTTCAAATTCGTGTCTTTACAGGGTAATAGCACAGCTGACAAAATAAAACCAGCTGCTTGAATCTGGGAAGATGGTGAAAAAAATCCCATCTGAAATTGGTGTACGTATAGAAAGTAATTAGAAATGCCCTTCAGTGAGGTGGATGAATGAGACCAATCTGGAGCTGTTCTAGACATGCAGTGCTTTGTGGCTTTGGTTTTCAAAATGCATCTCAGTAACTTCTGAAAGGATTGATGGAATAGATGTTTTAAAGTTGTGCTTGGATTTTGGTAAGCAATGTAAATGAATCAGTATTAGTACTGGCACATGAACTTGTGTTTTCAGTCGTCTAACATGTCATTTAAGAAGGCATGAGTGACAAACTGACCTCTAATCACAACTGATATGGGCTTCTGTCTTGCACTGTATTACTTAGAAGACTGATCTATAGTTAATGTTCTCTTGGTCTGTCCTTTTATACACACATATTCTTGCATATGAAAGAAAGACCTGCTGGAAGCAGAGGGAAATTCAAAGTTAATAGTTTGTTGGTGTGGGGATTTTTTTTTAATATTAATGGAATGGCTCACATAGGACACAACTGAAAACTTTGATGCTATAGTGTGGGTGTATTGAGTTTTTTGTATCCAACAACACTGGGCTTTAGTTTCATAAAACCACATTTGAAAGTTTTGGATGAGGGTGCATCCATGTGTCATTGTTGCTAAAAGACGGGAATAATGCAAATCTGTTTTGAGGTGCAGGCTGTCTTCTTTCTTCTTTTCCTTTCACATGAAGATGTTCAAGCTATGCCCTATCAGACCCTATGGGTAATACAAAACTTTTTAATGATATCTGGTAGTTCAGCAACTTGATGCTTGAATACTTTGTGTGTTAGGCAAGAGAAGAAGTCTGCAAACAGCTAGATGGTACAGCCTATTATTAGTACTGCTAATGTAGTGTGTTTTTCTAACACTACTATCTGCTTATTAGAATGATCTTGCTAATATTTGTATTGTCTCACCTAAGATGGACAATTTTGCTGTGAAAAGAAAAACTTCTTTTACAAATGTTGAACAGAATCGATCATACTCTAATGCCTTATGTTGGTGGTGGTAAGCTATATATTATTTAAGCAATAAAAGAAATCGACATAATTTGAAATCTTGACTTTTTTTTTCCCCTCCCTGCTTCACATTGAAGTGATGAGAATTACTTTCTTTTCAAACTTCCTACCTAAATATATGTCCCCAAACTATGTATTGGGTAAGTCTGGAAAAAAAATTAACAGTTAGATCAATAGACTCAATGATCTTTTTCAACCTAAATGATTTTGTCATTTAAGTAACAAAAACAACAAAACGAAAAAATTCTAGCTTTCAAAACCATCTATTTTCTTTACCAATAAGATAATATTTTTTGGGAAATATTTTTATAGAGAATGAAGCATGCACTTTTTATGTGTATTTTCAAGTGATAAAACACTCCTGGTCAAACTGTCTGGTCAAAAATTAATCCAAGTTCAGATCCATCAGGACTGGATGTTGTTACAGCACTCAGTTTACCTGTAGTTTTTATACATCATATATCACTGCTGCATTTGTCTGAATCTTTTCTGTTATTGTCCGTAATTTAATAATAGTAATCAGGTATAGAGCTAACTAAGAATGTAGACTACATTGCATAGCATAATGTACAGTATATAGTTTATTACTGGTACTAAGAGTGATTTTAAAGTCAAACAAGTGAGTGGGTTATACTGTGGGTGATTGGCTGCTGCACTTTGTGCTCCTTATTTGCAGTTGTCAGTAGGAATTCCACCAGCTCAGGCCTTTAACATTTACCCTTCATGTGGATGCATGCTGGGGCAGTACAGTGTCTAAAGTCCAGGGATAGAAATACATCCACTCTGTTACCCAGAAAGGAACCCTGAAGCAATAGAATTTCTCCTTAACTGGAACAACTGGCTCCTGCAAAAACTGACAAATAAATACAGGATGCTAAAACAAGAAAAAAGGTATCATTATGCTTTGCCAGACAATGGACCTGTTTCAGCTGTGGGACAGTGGAAAGCAAGAATCTCCACAATGCAGTATTCGTATATGTGGAGAAAGAAGGAATGCTGGAGCTTCTCAAGTACAGGTGCCACAGGCAGCAGGTGAGAATACTTCTGAGTGCAGTGCAGAGGGGCCAGCTCTGAGCTGGAGCTGCAACAGCCTGCGAGGAGCATCCATCAGGGAGACCGCGGTTTCTGGTGAGCTGTGAACCCAAGGAGAGCTGCAGACTCTTGTGCCTCTTGAGGCCTCTTGTGGAGCCAGAGGCATTGTCAATAAGATGATCACTTGGTCCAAATTATTATCTGGGACAGTTCATCACTGCTGATTCAGAAATGAAAATATGATCTGCAAAGCGACTCTTGAAAGGTAGGCTGCTGCTGCTGAGAGGACTCTGACCTTCAGGAAAAATATTTTTATGGGTGCTGAACAGAAGAAATCCTGCTGTCTGACATGCATTGCTTTGAGATGTGATATTAAAAATGTAATTTACAGCTGGTTTATGGAATGATCGTAACAGAATTGCAAAAGTTCTGGTAAAAATAGTGAGAACTTCTCAGAAGAATGTAGAAAATTGTTGTCCAGGGAGTGTTCCCAGAAGGCCAAGAGAAAATCCAGGGCTGCAACCTACTTGGATCTAAGGAAGCTTAAGAGCAGATAGCAGAGTGTCTGTCTTGGGGTGACTGTGTCA
>VZTH01005952.1:0-78806 GCA_013397815.1 Aleadryas rufinucha
ATGGCTGCTTAAAGGAACAAAATTGTTGTTAGCAAGATTTTGCAAAATGGCGTCTCCTCCCACCAAGAGGGGAGAAGGTGGAAGAAGTAGAAAACAAGATGGCGGGAAGGTGGGAGAAGGAGGAGAAGTAGACAAGATGGCTGCAGCACGAGGAGCAGGGAACAAGATGAGAGGACCAAAGAGGGATAGTGAAAGACAGGAATTGTGATTTGAAAAAGAAGATTTTTTTTTTTTTTTTTAAATTTTCCGTTGGGTGCTTAAATTAAATTTGAGGTCCCTCTTTCAGTCGCCCCCCTATTTGTCCTTTTTTGTTCCCCGGCATCCTATCAACAGGGAAGAAACCTTTTTTTGTGGAGGGCTCCTTGGTCCTGCTCACTCACTCACCACACACACACTGGGGATGGCCTATTCCCCACACTCACTCCCCAGGCAGAACCCAACGCTAGAGAAACCCCTAAAAATAAAATGTTGTGAGTTGCAGCGCTTAGACCTTTTGCAACCCTACAAGAAATGGGACCTTCAGATCCCCCCCTAATGAATGGCCCCTAGAGGGGTACAGCCTCACCGGTTTCCTTGCTGCTGATGGTTGGAGGTGTCCTCTCTGCTGCTGGTGACCTCTGGCTTTCCTGGTGGCGATCCAGGGGAAAATAAGAAAAACGCCTAAAATCCCAGAAATCGCTCAAAACAGGAAAAAAAATGTGAGGATCCCGGAGATCCCCCAAAAGAATTGTCAAAAATAAAGACAATTCTCGCTTCTGTGAGATAAAAAGTGGTTTATTGAAATCACAGAAGTTTTCCGGAAAACCTTGGGAAGAAAAGGAAAAGACAAAGAAAAGGAAAAACCCAGGCGCAGCGATCGGATGCCCGAGCAGCCGCCCGACTGCTCCTGACAGGAGACCGGGCAGTGCCAAGGTGGATCCGGGCTGGAAGGGATCCCAGATTGCAATGTAGAGGAGGCNAACTGTTTGTGGAACTTCTTAACAACTGACATAACTTCCTTTAATTAGTAACTCTCTCTTCAAAACAGTCTGTCCCTGGTCAATTCCGATGGGCTTGGTCTCGTCCTTTGGGAATGCAAAAAGCCACTCGGTTAGTCTATATAATGACAATGATTCAATAAGGGAGTGGGCAGTGACAGAAGAAGAACCATCAGTGACCCCCCAGTTAACCATGAAGGACTGAACCATGCCAACATTGGATAAGAATTTGTTTGTGGACTTGGTGGAGAGGATCAGTGGAGAGCTTAATGTAAGTAACTGCGGGGTTTGTGGAGGGACACAGATGGCTGAGATGTGGCCATGGAGAGGGAACATTTTAAGTCCAGCTGAGCTCTTGAAATGGAACCCTCCTACCCAAAAGAAGAAGGATCAGACCGGAGGATGGATCTTGAGCATGTCAGTGATAGGTGAAGAGTGTCTCTGGTGGGTGGGAAGAGACTTTACTGATGAGGTTGGGAATACCCTCTGCAAAAGGTACCTAGTGACTAATGGAACCACAACTTGGTGGATACCCACAGAGCCAAAAATATATTGGGCCAAAAAGAAGCGGAAAGGGAAGAAATGTGTAAGAAGTGAGATGACGAGACTCTACCAATGCTATGAACCAGGTAGAGATCCCTATTCTGAGATCCCTTAAATATTTAAATTCTGGAAGAACATAACAAACAAGAACAGCGTTGGGAAGCTCCTAATGGATTATTTTCGGTATGTGATCGGAAGGCCTATCCAGTATTACCCTCCTGCTGGACAGGGAGCTGCACATTGGGAACAATACAACTGTGATTCTTTCTATTACCAGGAAAGGAGAGGGATAACCTAGGAGTACAATGCTTTAAAAAGAGACAAAAGAGGAATGGTAGGGGGATCTCAGAAGTGGGGTGATGAAGAGTGGCCACCAGAGAGGATTGTAGAAACCTATGGGCCAGCAACATGGGCGCAGGATGAGAGCTGGGGATACCAAATGCTTGTCTACATGCTAAATCAAATCATTAGGCTCCAGGCAGTCATAGAAATAATAACCAACCAAACAGCCTCAGCCTTAGAATGGATAACCTATTGACAGAGACAGGCTAGAGTGACCATATACCAAAATAGATTGGCCTTGGACTATTTACTAGCTGAGGAAGGGGGAGTCTGTAGTAAATTCAGTACATCTGACTGCTGCATAAAAATTGATGATACTGGAAACACAGTCTTAGACATTGCCCAGAATATCCAAAAAATAGCCCGTGTTCTGGTGCAGAGGTGGGAATCCATTTTCAAAACCAATTGGTGGGATAATTGGCTGGGGACTGAATGGTGGAAAAAGCTGGGGTTCGTATTCTTACATGCCATGGCTTGCTTGATGTTTCTTCTTGTCAAATTCCTTGTTTGATCTGTTTGATGACCAGCATTGTTCAGGGTATGTCTGTGGTGACAGTACCCGAAGATGCACAAATGAACAAATCTGGCCAAGCCAAAAAGGTGATGATTTTAAGGAGAAAAAGAAGGCCAACAGATATTTCCCAAGGAGCCAAGTTAATCCATGAAGAATATAGATGTGGTTATGAGGTTGAAAATGGATACAAAAGCCAAATGATTTAGCAAAAAAAAAAAAAAAAAAAAAAAAAAAGGGGGGATTGTTATAAATGCAATTAGTAAGATTGGCTTTCATAAATGGTTAGTGAGAATTTTATGAAAATAAGTTTATTGTTGATGAGTTCATTGCTAGAATTACCATTAAATGTAACTGGTTGATTCTGGAAATAGATGAGATAATCCTATTCTAGAAGAGGGTTTGGGTGTTAACTTCCATAACATAAGAGAATAAATGGGAAACCCCTATTGTACAAATGATGAGCCTATAAGAAGACCCTGGAGACAATGAGCCAATGGAAACACCTTAAGGAGGCGGAGTTAGGGAGGAGTTAGGCTGATCCCCTGGGGCATAAAAACTGTATCCCTTAGCTGAAGGGCTTGCCTCTGACTGCACCCTGTCTGTGGTCACGCACTCAGTGCTGTACCCCTCTGCCTTGGTTGGATGATTATTATCATTTGTCCCCTATTGTCTGTTAATAAACAGTTAAAATTTTCCATCGAGTGAGCTTGTTTCTCACACCAACATGGTGCCCCTTTGTTATAGATGATTTGACTTTCATAAGCCAGTTATAATGTTTATAAGTTTATTGGATTGTGTATAGGCTGAGTCTGGTTAAATCCGTTAATTGTTTAATTATAGTTATGCTGCGCAAATGTACAGGTGTATTACTTCTGTAAGGCCACTAGATGGCAACAGCAGACATGGAGGGGTATAATAAGAACTTTCTAGAAGGTCTTCACAGGTATAATGACATCTCCTCGAAAGCAGATTGGTAAATTTATGAACCAGTGAGATGGGAGAATGGACAAATGATTGGTCAGGAATGCACCCTGGAAAGGAGCCAATCAGACAGGCCTGAAATGAGCCAATGAAGGAGCGGATTGAAAAGGGACCAATCCTGACCACAACAGAGACTATAAAAACTCCACTGATGCTCAGCACCAGGCCCTCCCTTCGTGACTGACCTGTCAGGGGAGCACCCAGCGTAGCACGCTGTTTTAATCTGCCTTGCTGTTTTGTCTTAGGCTACTCCCAACTTCAAGTTTTCTGCCACCGTTAATAAACCAATTAAATTTGGCAGCGATGTCACACTGTTATTTCTGACACCATCCCTTCAGCTCCTGGCGATGCAGCCCCTGGACCCTGCTCTTTTTCTTATTGAGGTAGATCTATGTGCCTGCAATGCAGGTGGTCTCCTAAAGCCCGGGTGCCACTTCGATCAAGCTGCTGGTGCTGCACAGACACGTTCCTCTAAGAGGTGACAGAGAAGTCCCTTTGCCTTGGCCAGTGGCCTCCCTGTGGCTTGTTTCAAACTTGGGGTCAAGGGCCCCAGGAGCAGCACACAGGCACAGGGCACAGCTCCAAGGGAACTGACCTCTTGTCCCTGAATGGGATCTCAAGGGACAAAGCATCCCTGGGTCATGTGGGCATCCAGTTCTCTGTTAGACAGGGTTTCAGGGGAGCTTCATCCCACTTTGTAAAGGGAGGCCCTGGGGGCCTATTCCTGAGTAGTGGGTCTGCATTTTTTTGTGAGGGGCTGAGTGGGGATGGGGACAAAGGGCAGGACTGGCTTGGCTGTGTATGTCTCTTGTGTCTCGGACATCCCAAGGCCATGTCGCAAGAGAGACAGGTCTCCATAGCAGCAGCAGGCAGCATGGCCCCAGAGCAGCAAGGGTGAGCGACAAGTGCGCACAGGGGCCAGAGGCTGTGCTCGACGAGAGCTGGAGCACAACCACGGCACCTGAGGCAGTGGCTCCCACCCTGCATCCAGAGCCCAGCACCTCCCAGCAGCTCCTTGGGCACAGTACAGGGCTGCTGCTGCTGCTTCTGGGGCTGCTGCTGGGGCAGTGGTACAGGCCTTGGTGCCTTCCAGCTGCCTGGCTCCTCTCCTTCCTGCCCCACGTCCCTGAGACTTGTGTTGGTGCTTCCCCACCAGGAGTTCCCTTCTGGCATTCCTGCCTGCCACACTCACCCCTTCTCTCCTTGCGACAGCAGGCCACGTGGTCCTATTATTCCTTGTCTGGCTTATGCACAGCCTTCTTCAGTCCCCACAGGGGGCGGGAGTTGGGCTGGATGAGGACACATGGCAGCACATGGAAACATGCTTGGAATACCTAGAAGAGCAGATGGCTTGAGTGCTGCCTGAGCACCCTGGATCAGAGTGGCGGGGCATGAAGAGTTCTGCTCTGGGCTGCCTTGTAGCAGTGGTAGTTCTGGGCCCCTGCTGCAGTCCTGGTGCTGCTCTTGGGCTTGTGGTTTAGCTGTGAGAAAAGGAGCCGTGACGCAGACAGCAGTGCCCAGGAGCAGAACTCCGGCAGCAACTTGGAGTGGGATGCTGCCGCGGTGGCCACTACCACCCGATGGCGTGACCAGCGACAAATCCTTGTCCTCTTGACTGGATACCGCAAGGCATCACAGGCGTGACAGCGCAGAGGAGGATTCTCTGTGGTAGGCAGGCGTAGCTTGGGAGCGTCAGCTCTACCAAAGGTCTGCGGCCAGAGGCCAAGTGGGTAGGCGTTAGCCTGGATGGAAGAGGCGGCAGGCGAACGTAAAGAGAGAGGGAGGCCTCAGGTAGCAACAAGTTCCAAGATGTTTATTGAAGAGATCCTGAAGGGAGCCAACCACCTGAGACTCGCCGATGGAAAGGCTCTCTCTCTACGGTGGCACGCCATTTTATTAGGGGGAGGAGAAAGGGGAGGATCAAGGGAACAACCAATAGGGGAATGATAGGGAGTTGACATACAACCAATGGGGTTCCAAGGGAGGAGGAACGTGTTCAAATAAACCAATCCCGAACCGAATAAAGCAGAGTCTTCCAGAACATAATATAATATGCAGTAACCTACTTATTAAACATTACTTAAAGAGACCAATAATAAACAGAGGAAGAGAGAACACTCTAGATTCAGAGGAGGGACAATACTCAAAGATACGCCTAGTAGGCGGAGAGGCTAGACTTCTGTCCCATCCTCTGTTCCGCCCTCAGAGGCGGAGTCGTGGGCAGGGAATTCAACCCACGGGATGTCACTCAACTTAAATGTAGGTTGGGCCACCGCCACAGGATGCAAAGAGGGATGGGGTAGGCAGCATTGTGACAATGGAAGAAGTAGAAAATGATTTTGCAAATGTGCAGGAGGACATTTTGACAGGAAATGAAGAATAAGGTAGCAATGCTGACAGAAATGAAACAGATGATGTTGGACATGAAAGAAAAGAAGGCAATAGGGATGGAAATGCTGAAGAAGCAAAGGATGATGGGAATGTGGGGGAAGACAAGTAAAATTAAGGAGGTGGCATCAGTGTTGACACAAACAAAGAAGACAATGTTGGAAATGGGGGAAGAGAAAAACAACTGTTTGAAACAAAAGAAGCCAAAGTCGAGGTTTAGAAGTGAGCTCAGAAGGCTTGTAGAGGAGCGGTTACAATGGCCTGTCCTGGACCTGGAGAGAGGTTGAGCCATGGGAAATGTCCTGATGGACAACTTGACATGTGCCTTTGGACATGGCTTGTCCAGTCCTTTCTCCCCAGAGCCACAAGATGCCATCAGGGTGGACAGCTGTTACGAACCAATTTAAACGCAGAAGAGCAAAGAAAACTAAGTCCGTGTGTGTAAAACAGAAGGAACTTTGATGGTTCAAAATATTCCCAAAAAAGCAAGATTAAAACCAAACGAGATTAAATATTAATGTCAAAAAATTGATGTACTTTTATTTAATAGTAAGTGAGGCAAAGAGAAAGAGAAACATAGAAAAAAGTTAGAAAAAGCTAAGGTTACTTTGAAAAGCATAGGATAGGTCACCACCACACTGTGCTACCTTTGTTGCTGCTGAGACGGGGTGGGGGAATCAGAACAGTTTTTGCCTTTTTTTTTTTTTTTTTTGCTGTTTGAAGTGTCTTATCTGCCTTTTCCGATCTCTGGAGCAGTTTGGCTGGAATGCAGCAGCCCATCCTCCATAATGCAGGCACAGTGCCCGGGTCCTGCAGCCAAACCTCGGTCCACTTGCTGTGCTCTCACCATGGGACACAGGAGCAGGGGTAGAGGTTCCACAATTCACTTGTGATTTCGATCCAAGGGTGCAGGATGGAGGCGTTCTCCCCAGGTGGGCAGCGTTGGCTCCCAGATGCCTCACAGCAGGCGATGGTCGTGGTGGTGGGGAAAGACAAAGGTCAGGGTTTCTGCCCTTTACTTTCCCCTCCTCATTTTGCACCAGTTTTGCCTTCCTTTTAGTGGGCCTCAGGGCAGGCTACTCATAGTCCATCCCATATGTAGTTTTCAGGTGTTCGAGAGTGATTATGATAAGCAGACATAAGGATGAAGCACTTTTTGAAGCCTTTGTCTTGTTATCAGGCTCTTAAAACAGCACCTTGGAAGGTTGGAGTCCCCGTGTAGGGGGTTGAGTCCTGCATGCTGGTACCCGAGTCTCCCTGGGGGGCACAGCTTCCCCCTGGAGCTGGACACCTGCGGAAGGATGCCAGGGAAGAACTTCTACATGAAGTGGCCTCACCACCTCCACATTGAAGAATTTTTTTGAAATATCTAGTCCAAAGCTGTTTCCATTTGAACGCATTCCTCCTCGTCCTGTCACTCCAGGCTCTGTAAATAGTCTCTCCCCATCTTTTATATTAGCTCCTTTCAGGTACTGGAAGGCTGCGATTAAGTTACCTCAAAGGTAACTTTTCCAGGCTGAACAATCCCAGTTCTCTTGACCTTTCCTCATAGCAGAGGTGCTCCATCCCTGTTACCATCTTGGTGGTCTCCTCTGGACTCGCTCCAGAAGGTCCAAGTCCTTCCTATTCTGGGCACTCCAGAGCTGGAGGCAGCGCTACAGGTTGGGTCTCACCTTGACCAGACAGGCAGAACTACTTCCCTCAGCCTTCCCTCAGTGTTCACATTGCTTTGGATGAAGCAATAGTAGTACTAGTACTACTAGTAGTAGCAGTAGTAGTAGTAGTAGTAGTAGTAGTAGTAGTAGTAGTAGGAGTAATAATATCACCCAAATCACATTGCATATAATTCTTTGATTTTCAAATGAGGGAGATGGAAATCACAGTGTACTTGTCAGCCCATTACGTGTTGGGAATCACAGGACATTTGCCAGGGTCTTGAATAGATACACATTGGTGCAGCGTCAGGATATCCTACATTCAGTATTGTAAGATGCCTTTTTACTTCAAGACATACCTATAGGCACACAGTGAAAAACTGACTACTAATGTTCTGTTTTCTTCCTTGTTTTTTCAGTTTGTGTCTACAACGTCCAGGAAAGGTAAAAACATGTTGTGGGCAGCTACTGTCTTTATTTAAAAATAATAATTAAGTTATTTAGTCATTATCTGAAGCTGTGACTCAGTTTCCATTGCTGCAGTAGTGCTCATAATTTCCTGTACTCTTTTATTAATTGCACTTGCCAGGTTTTATCAAGAGGGCATTCACTTTTACTTTATAGCCAGAACAAAAGGAAGAATTTCAGTGAGTTATGAAAAGTTTCATTTGGTGCATGTGTGTAGGAGTGAGACCAGAGTTTGGACTTCTCTGAAATGTTGCCATAATTGCAGTCTACTGTACTTTTAGGCTGTCAAGAATAAAAATCATTTGTACTCTGTATCTCCACAGCACAGACAGTAAAACATATCTCTAAGGCAAAAACTCTGTAAATAGCTGACTTGACTGATCTATATTCATTCTCCTGCATGCTTTACAGCTGAATTGTGTGCTAGCTTGCTAATTTACAGCCAACAGTGCTTAATTCTACGCAAAAAGTGCAGACCACCACTGTGAGAAAGAGCTAAAAAAAATCTTGAACACAGTGTAAGCATTATTAACAGTTCACATTCACTTCTTAGGTTCATGTGCAAGTCAAATGGTGCCCACAAGCACAAAACCCAGCCGTGGGCTACACAGAATGAAAAAGCATGTCAGTTCAGTGCCAGAGTGTGCTCACAGATTGGATTTTGCAACTTTCAGCCTTTCTCTGGCTGTTTCAGCCCCTTTCTGTACACTGATCAACATTATTATGAGCCACACTTTGTTACTGAAACACAGATTGGTTCTGTTTACATGATCAAAATCATAAAGAGTTCCTCTGGGACTGATCATTTTCTCTGTGTACGTTAATATCTTCATTAAGAAAAATATTAAAATATTTTAAATTAATTACAAAAGTAATTTTTAAATTAAAATTTTTATATTTTCGGCTTGCAGCCAGCAGAAAAAAAAAAATATCCACAAAAACAAGCCAAACCAGCTGAATAGCAGAAAACAGAAAGGATTCAGCATTCCTGGAGTTAAACCACAACAAAGTTGTGATTTTGAGGTGAAATATGCAGCTGCATACTTGAAAAGAAATTTGTAAGCTACCTTTACTGGTTGGAAGACTTTTGCTGTTGACTCTAAGCAGCACTTAGTGTTGTGCTGAATCATCATCTGATAAGGAGCTTCAGAATTTCGTTTAGGCTTATGTCATTACATTATAGAGTATTGTGAAACAAACAAGTATATGCCACTCTGTCTGTGTTTTGTTGCTAGTACTTGCTTGGCAGTGGAATATTATGTCCCATTACAGCAATTATTAACCAACATCTGAGATATTCTTATTTTAATAGCCTGTTTAATATCAGTTAGACTGAAAGGAGGTCTGATGTGAATGGAAGAACCGGACCCTTTTGCTTTTGGAAAAACACCTGACATTCAGCAGTCTGAGGTGAAGACTGTATGCTGTGTCAGCAGGGCACAAAAGCCTAGCACAAGTTTGTACATACTGTTCTTATTTTTATCTGCTGACAGAGTTTATGAGTTTGATAAGCCGTGGCTCTGGCAGCACCCCTGGCCCACACCTTTCCCCTTCCTGAGCCATTGGCTCTCAAGAACAGGCTGTTTAAGGCTTGAACACCTCCAATGCTACCTTGATATAACTTCTATCTCTGCAGGCTCCTTCTTGGGGTAACTCCAGGGACCTGCCATTTTTTAAAACTGGATTAAATACCCCAGAATGGCATTGGTGACTTCATGAATAGGTTGTTCCTTAAGGTGCATCCCACAGTGATTGCGGGTTGGAGAAGGGAATTCCCACTTAGAGGGACAAATGAAGGCTAAGAGGGGGTGTCTGAAGGAGGGGGAAAACTCAGGATTCTTTTTGTGATTTTTTGTTGGTTTGTTTTGTTTTGTTTTGTTTTTTCTGTTTTCTTATTGTGTTTACTCTCAATGAGAGTAATCAATGCACACAGAATGTGCATGAAAGTGGACTTGTGCAGGCATTAAATGGGAAGGGACTGTCTATTGTTGAGTTTATTTCCACTCAGCTGCAAAGAAATTGCAGCAAAAGGAAAGATTAACTTGGCATTTAGGTGGAGCTGTGCAAATATGAACCTCTTAGTCAACGAAATATCCAGGATATCTGGAAACAGATTCTGGTGGTTATCAGAAAAAAGTAGAATATGATTGTTTCCTGCTTCCACCCCTTTAGCCCCTTTGCTGGCTTGATGGAGGTGATACTGAGCCTGCACTGCTGATTGTAGGATCTGTAGAAGATTTAGGCTTACAAATCCTGCTGCTGCTGGAGTGCCCAGACTGAATGCTGTGCTGGGAAGCACCTCCCAGGTATTTGAGGCTTGCTATAGCACTCCTGATGGGGGCCACTATAAAAAATGGCAGAAAAATAACTCTTCTGAACCTTAGGCTTAATTTGTATGCCTTCAACAGAAATGTGCAACAATGTTGTGTTCTTCATATACTTCCCAAATTATACATATGCTAATTATTAGTTGCATAAATGCTGGCAACAGAATGTAGACCAAGATTTCTGCTGTTTTTCTCTTCAAAAGTCTGTAAACAGCTGCCTCCCTAGGCTGCACTGAGTCTGACAAGAAGCCATTGTAGAAACAGGAGGCATGAAGCTTTGCAAAGCCTGAGGCACCCATTTCTCTTTAATCTCACTCTTATGATGTCATGAACCCTGGAAGTGGCCCCCAATAGCCTGGGGCTGTTATCCAGACAAGTGAGGGATACCTGTACTCTGGTCAGCCAGGCTTATTTCCTCAAGAATGATGGTGTGTCTAAAAGTTGAGAACAAATTATGCCTCATTTGTTCTGCAAGATCATGCTGGCAACCACCTTTCCCACCCCCTGTGCCTCTGTAAGCTATATATATGTCAACTGAGATGTATAGGCACTGGATACAGACCTACATTTACATATTAAAACATTTTTAATATATATGAATATGTTAAAGTATATAAATGTTTTTATGCATACGTGCATACTGAACAAGAACAAGAGCTCATATCTGTGCCTCATCCGACAGGCAGAGCTGCCAAAGAGCTGAGTGCCTCTTACTATTGCATGGAGAGACTAATTTAACACTAATGAGAAATGAGGATATCAGGAAGCATCTTGGCACAACCACTGCTGGAAACCATCTCTGCACTCTTTCAAGCTTTTCCCATTGACAGGCTGCCGAGGTTTGGCTTGTGGGATTCAGTGTGAGATCCCTGAGGGAGTGGGTTCTGTGGAGGATGATAAATCACAGGTGTCTTGAGTCTGGAAAAAAGGTGTCTGAGCAACTCTCCTCAAGCTCATGTTGGCACGCAGGGGAGACATTCGGGATGTGGTTGGATGTGAGCAGATTTACACAGGAACATCCTCAGCGCTAGGCAGTAATGTCCACTAATATTTTGCAGGCAACATTTTATTATAAATGGCAAATCATTATCTCCTCTTTTGGTATTCAATGTAATAACATTTATCATGTTGAGTTATTTTGGTATTCATGGGGATGTCAGATGCAATTCCATAGGAATTACTGTTAGAATGAATGCCCACTAAATTACAATGGAATTAATATGAAATTAGATATTACGGTAACATTATTATCAAAAGAGGTAATCGTGATTGATGTGCTGTTCAAATGAGGATACCAAAAGGAATTACAGTCAGACCTGATTAATCCAAATCAGTTAGTGGACTCCCTTTTTATGCAGATTACAATACATTTTCAAACTGATAAATCAGCCAGAAGTACTGGTAAAGAGATGTAGGCCACTGCCAAGTTTTCCAAAGAGCTCCGCTTCCGTATACATCAAAATGGGATATTGAAGAAACCAAATTGCGCCTAACATTAAATAAATTAGTGGAAAATAAGAGTGATTTTATATTTGATTTGGATTATGGAGATAATTTTGTGACTTTTACATTCATGATGGAGGAGAAAGCATTAATATTCTGTTGGCTCTTTTGGAATAAACACAATTTTCCTGCTTTCCTATTATCTGTGTTCCAGGAAGTCTCTTCCAGTCCTGTGTTACAAATTCCCCTCTCTATGACATTATGAAAGATGTAAGTTCTTCTGTTTTGTTCTACAGAGAGCCCATGGACAAGGAGATGAGCCATCAGTCCACTGTCAGACAACTGGGATTGGCAGATTGGGAGTAGACTCCCAAAGATATTCACACTTTTAATTCAGATTTCCTGGAGAGCTTGGCACCCCACCATTTTACACCTATTTGCTAGGACTCACCTCTTTGCTTCTCACATGTCACAGCTGTCAACCTGATTTTCGTTTACTGGGTGCCAATAGCACAACACCCTCTGGCTGTGCCCAGCCCCTTGATGAAAGAATCTCTTCATCTCTGAATAAAGACAGTGTTTTTCACTAATGGAAACAACACACTTCTTTCCAGCTACACTTGAGCCATGGTTGTCATCAAAAGGTGCTTGTCAGCAAACAGTGAATTAGAGCCAGGGAACCTGATGCAAAAATTAGAATTATTGCTCTGCAGGTTGATCTGAGCATTTTCTGCAATAAAAACAATGGATTAGTTTCTCTTAGTGGGAACCTTTAAAATATTTGGCATGCATCATTACCTGTGTCCCACTGATTTGCATTGGGACTTTTTATTTTTTTGAAATCACCTGAAGACTTCAGGTGCTTTCCTTACCTGCACTTTCTTTTCATGGAAAGATATGAAATGCAATTAGAGGAGAAAATCCTACTATTTCAGCATCTAAAATTATAAGTCATACCTCTATCAGAAAGTAAGTATAAATACTTGTTCCATTAAAACCCTGTGTATGGATAAAAGCTGAGAGAGGTGGGGAAAGAAAAAAAAAAAGGAAAAAAAAAAGGAATTAACCACAGCTTTTCCTGCAGACAAATTACCCCTTTGAGCAAGGATTTGTGGCATGGAGATGAAAGAAAATGCATATGCTGCAAAATATACAGGTGGTAGAAGACATTTTTAAGCTCCAATTACACCAGGTGTTTTATACTTTGATTATCTTTATCTGTCCAGCCTCTGAATTAGGGGTTAATTACTGAGAGTAAATAGGCACTTTTAGACAGAGTGCCCTATCATTGCTTTTTCAGCTGATCAGCACTGTAGCAGAGAGAAAAATTACATGTCTCAGGTTGGAAAAGACTGCAGTATTCCCTGGGTTTTGTTAGGGATTCAGTTGCTTTATGGAACTGCAGGTCTGAAGCTGAGACAAGTGAGGAAATTCAGTTCTCATTACATGTGGCTAAAAACCGTTTCCAGGACAAACAATGGCACAAAGGTTTGGAATTCCTTAATAGGCAGGAGCAAACCTCAGCATCTCATATTCTAAATGGTCACAGATAGACAGGTGTTATTCCTTCCCTCCCTTTCAGTATTTGGTGTAGTCCAGGTATAGTTTTCTTTCTTAAGATTTTCTCTGATGTTTTTCTTAAGATGGGGCTCAGGTTTTTGGGTTGCTTGTTTGGTCGGTTGTTTTTTTTTTGTTCATTTGATTGTTTATTTTTTGGGGGATGGAGACAATTATGTGTTCATTTTCTGTATTTATTTTTTGCTGTTTGGTTTTGTTTGGTTTTTTTTGGTTGTTTTTGTTGGTTGTTTTTGGGTTTTTTTAAAAATTATTTTTATTTTCTAGCTATTTTTTTTAAGCATTTTCTATCTCTGTTTTTCTGTGTTGATACCTTTATTCTGGGTTTTCTTATGAAGAGAAAAATCCTCACTGGTTGATGTGAGATAAAACTATAATAATCTGACCTTGAGGAAAGCAGCAATGCAACCCACTGTCCTTGTTAGCATTAACCCATGTCCATCTTTCTCTCTGAATCTGAATTGTATTCCTGGGCAATGTACATGTGTATGGGCCTGACTGCTGGAGGGTATGTGGATTTACATTGTTGCAGTCTTTAAATACACAGCAAAATAAAATAATGCATTCTTTCATCAAAACAAAGGATTAAAATATGTTGGGTTTGTTTTTTTTTTCTCAGCAATGAAAATTTGGTGCATTTGTTTTGTCATGTTTTGTAATAGGTACGTGTAAATATCCAAGAGGCATGCCTGAAGCTGACAGGCCCTGCACAGGACCTAAGGGTGACTTGCACTTTCAAATCAGCAGCTGGAGGTCAGGCATCCTTCTCTACACCAATTGTGTTGAACATCCATCTCTTGTGTTCAGGAGAATTCATTAGGGTGTGTGAAGAAAATAATTTTGTGCTGTTAATAAGTAAAATAAAATAAATATTATTATGGGAAATTAAGCATCTAGCTTACACAAATGCATCTGAATTCAGGTGTTTGGACTCTGGAGATTATTCTCACACCTTATTTTTGGGTGGTCAACCATGAAAATGGGGCAAATTCTTTAATGTATTTTCTGTATTAGCACCATAGTCACCTCTGTTTTGTGAAATATTAGCAGCAAATATACTGCATCCTCTCCTTGACATAAAAAAATTGCAGGGAATTTTATGAGTGTGAAATCCATAGAGTCCTGTTGAAAGACAGCCTGAAATGTTTATAATCTGATTTGCATTTAGCATACTTTCATAACTTTTGTGGTAAACCAAAAACCTCTGCTATAACACCATGAAATGTCTGTAGTTACCTTACCATTTAATGTAAATGATAATATAGAACTCAAATTATATATAAAATTATGAAGCCACAGAGTATAATGAAAGTAATAAACTCCTATTGTAGATTTTTTCTGTTAATCCAAGAGTGTTATAGTTCACTATCTGTCTATAAAACTTTTCACATGGACTAGCTGTTTTTCTCTAGGCAGAAACATTCTCTCAGATAGTTTCATGTGTAGTTTAAGGTATATTTTATTTACAATAATATAGTGTTTCAATAAAGTAAAGAAGAATGATATTAATTTTGTAAGTATATGTGAAGAATGTTATAAAAGATATAAAAGGATCTATTAAATACAGAAAGGTTTAATTTGCTACTAAAATTCTGTAGACTATAAATGGGTTGGCTTTTGTTTGTTTTTATTATGAAAGTCTGTTATACTTCTACAGAAATGTATTAGTTTTGCTCTCATTAAATTATGTAGCAATTTTCAGAGAGGGTTTGTAGGTTATGTTCAATTATATAAAGGCTTATGCAAGAGAAAACTAAAGCATAATTGGGATGAAAACTGTATTCTTATATTCAATAATTTTCTAGTTTGAATTTAAGTTCCTATTTCAAATTCAGCAAAAAAAAATTCCATTCTACAAAAAAACCCCAGACAAATAAAAAAATTAACAAAATTGATACTACTACTGCCCAGGACTACATAAGGCCAAAGATGCCTTATTTCTGAGTCCTTTATCTTTTTGTTCTTTGATCACCTCTATGGATCATAGCATGGTTTGGAGCTTACTTGTAGACATTTAATGTGTAGGAATAGCAAAGAGGAAAGCATTATTCTCTGCCTTCTGATTTATGCAAAGTCCTGTCTCACAGCAAATGGGATGCCCCAAAGTTTGTCAATAAAGTGAAAGGAGAGAGATAAAGATTCTTATAGGTCATGCTTTTGTACTTATCAGCAAAGCAGAGGTTCATTCTTATTCACAACAAATCCTCTGTATAGAAGAGAAAAAAAAAAAATCTTCTGAACTTTTCTGCCGATTCAAAAAGATCCATAATGCGAGGAGCAAACACAAACTGGATTATCATTTCCCAGGTTCCCATTGACTAGCCAGGCCAACAAGAATTGAAGGAAAATGTTTTTCTACTAGTAAACCAGCAAATACTATTTTGATTTGCTCACAGGTTAAATATATATATTCCCAAAAGCAAATTAAAGGAAAATATACATATATATGTGAAAGCAAATTAATCTTTAACAATTTTTTGGTAATAGCTGATGTCTCATGAACCCCATGTACAGTAACAGAAGTCATCAATGTCCCAAAAGCAACACCCACACTTTGCCCTTACAATATTATGAACCAACAAAGCATTTTTGGAGATAAAAAATGTCAGCAGGGAATGCTCCTACATATGAGTGAGGAGACCTGTTTCTCCTTCTTTCCAAGGGATATTCCGGGGGGTACTAAGCACATGAGCTTGTACATGGAGGAAACATGCCTGCTATGCCAAACAGGCACCTAGGATGAGATAGGATGCTCATTTATTGATTTATTTTTCCTGGAACGCCAGGATGACCACTGCATTCTGAAACTTTATGGGCCAAGCTGTAACTCTGCATTGCTGTTACAGGTGACTGGATGGAGATGAGTTGAGGAACACAGGTAGCTGCAAGTCAACACAGACTGGAATCAGGCTATTTGCTTTTTTATTCACTTCTAGTCTGTGATGAGCTTCTACGACATGCCAGGTGTCTGAATTACATTTAATGGAGCAAGAAGGAAAATTCTCAATGCATTTTAATGTGTTCTGTGCTTTCCCCAGCTGCACTTTGCTATTTGTGTGCCAAATACAACAATGTGCTTAAGCTTGGAGATGACTGGGTTGGGGTTTTTTTTGTTTGTTTGTTAGTATACATATTTTTAAAGATATTTCAATTAAGTCCTAAGTCTTTACTCTTTTAATAAAAAAGCTGAATTGCCTACTTTACTTTTCTCAAAAAACCCCAAAACCAGCCAACCACCACCACCAAAACCTTTTGCAACTATTTTTGAAAATATTTAAAAGTCTCATCTACAAGAACTGCATTTTGTTACATTTCCACGTGAAGATACTTAAAGAATATATAATTTTATATTGCTTTTTATTTATAAGACAGTTGAAAATCTCTCAAGTACTTCGATATTTACGTTTTGAGCAAAGTGCAGTAAAGTGAAATGAAAAAGCTTCAAAGTTTTCCATTTAAAAATATTATTTGAGGGGATTTTTTCTTGTGCTGATTCCACCTCTAATTACCAGACTGTTGCCATGTGCAACATGGAGAGCAGAACTGCAAGGCCTCCATGGGTTACTTAGAATAAGCTGGAAATAAGACTGTCACAATAAACAGACTCTGTTGCACATCAAAAGCTTAGAGCAAACCAAATGATTTTCTATACCATTTCACCACATAATAGGTTTGTCCCCAAAAGCCTGTATGAAATTGGTTTCACTCCTACTTAACTGGAACCAGTTACCTGAATAAAAACCACGAGTTTTACCAGTTAAGTATCCCTGTAGCATGATGGCATAGAGAAGGGAGCCCAGCTTTCACTGGCTGCGATATAGCTGCTTGTAAAAATTAAACAGAACTTCCTTAAATGTGTCAGTCCTGCCTCTAACACCCATCTGATCCCTTTCTCTGTTTCAGAAAAGAAACAGGCTTCAGTTTCCAGTGGTCTCTAAAAAAGAGCAAGACAAACCATTTGGGCACAGAGAGAATTAGAGAACTTCAGCAGTACAAGTCCATAATTTATAAATAAATTACTTTATTTCTACTGGAGGGATATGGTCAGAATTTTTTTTACTGAAGAAACCTGTGATTAAAAATTTTGTAGACCACAACCAGTTGAAATTGTTCTATAATTCTATGGTTCTATTCTGTTCTAGAAATTTCTAATGTAAATTTTAGGGAATGCATATATTTTTTGCCCTGATGTGGAATGTAACTTTGCCTTATGTACAGGTGTACATATGGATGGATGGATGGATGGATGGATGGATGGATGGATGGATGGATGGATGGATGTGTGCACATTATTGGCCAAAACTCTTCAATGTAACTAATATGTGTATCAGTGGTGGAAAGAGCAGGTGCTCTGCACACCTGCATGGTGGTGAATAGTTAGATATACGTAAAGAATTCAAATATTTTTTGTGGGGAACCATCATGAGAAAAGTGTCTCTGTTTTGATGTTTAAAATCTAGTTTCAGTTACTGAGAATAAAAGAAGTTGAGTCCTTTTTAACTGAAGTATTTCATCTTGTCATCCCTCAAAGTGTTTCAAACTGGAACATGGCTTTGAAAGGTGTGCTTAAAATTTGATCAGAACACGCTGCTAAACCTATAATGGACTTTTCTCATTAGAATATTCATTTCACTGGTGAAATTTCTTTTTCTCTCTAGTTTTTCCCGGGCTAAAACATCAGTTAGTTTAGAGGTGTGAAGCTGTCAGCATCTCCCCTGTGCACTGACAAGATAGCAGAGATATCATAGAGGATTCTTGAACGTCATGGGCTTTGACCAGGGCCATTTTATCAAGCACAGGCACTAGGAAATGCAAGTCCTACAAACATCCATCTGTCTCCATCAGTACCCATGGCAAATGAGGATAAACAAGGTCATAGGTAAACCTGAATCTTTTCTAGGGGAACTGAAAGCCAGCAAGAAGAAAAGATGGAGTTACCAAAAGCACTGCATGACTTTGAATAAACTTCTGCTCAGAAGTCAAAGGGCAGGTGCTTTCAAACCCAGATACAAAAATTTGAGTATGGATTCAGCTCAAATAGGAATAACAGCTGATTAAATTAATTTCAGTCCTTGCATTTTTTTGGCTTTGGTATTACTGAAACTGGAAAGAAGTGGTGATGAGAGGTCTGCTCTGTGCTATTTATGTCGTTACTAAAGATTTTGCAGTAATTTTTCTGGGGGTGTCCAGCTAACTCTGCAGATCTTAATGTTTGGAGATGAGTTTTGAAGGCCCGCACATAATTTTGGCCCAATATCCATTGAGGTTGAGATACAAAATATGCTGAGTGTTTATCCATTATGAGCTAAAGTTGCCCTGAAGGCATATTTCAAATTGATATATAGAACAGAAGGCGAGATTAAAAACCAGAAACAGTCTGCTTTAAAATTATAATTAATGTAGAGAGACTAAAGAGCCTCCATGAATTCTGTTGCCTTGAACGGCTTTCCAGAATACAACATTCCTGTAAGGAAAAAGAATTAAGTGAAAAACAGGAAGAACAAGGCTTGGGGCTTTTTTGTTTCCCAAGGCTATTTCTCCATTACGGGTGTTAAAGCATATGTGAATCACTCTGGAATTTATTGTACTGTGATTAAAAGTAACCAGAAATTTCACTTCCCAGGAAAAATACTAATTTTTATTGGAGAAAAGACACTAATATATTCACCTAATAAGAAAACATTTTGTTTTTACAATATGGCCATGTGTCATGCGTACTCGGGGATCTCATGCTTTTCTTGTCTTCCACCCTTAAGATTTGACATAAAATCTTTCCCTTCTTTAAGTAAGGAGGATGCCATGTTTGATAGAACTCTTCAGAGCATTGCATTATTTGGCTGAAGGATGCACCAAATGAAGTCTTAGGATCATGAAACTCCTGAACTTTACCTCTATGATAGACTATCACTTCTGAATCAAGTGTTTCTTAGGGGAGACAAAGTATATTACATCTTGCCATCGTGAAAATTGTTCTGAATATCTCCAAACTTTCTCCTGGTCTACATTTCTATGATTTCATTTCTCTGGATTTTTTTTTCAGTAAAACCCAGAAATACTGACCTTAAAAAAAATACCGCCATGCTCTTTGGAAGGAAAAAAAAAAAGAACCTAGAAGAGGTTCTTTAAAAAGGCAGGCTAGGCATCTTATACTAAAGAACCCAAAACCAACCCAACCAACCAAATGACGAAAAAAGCCCAGAGAAAAAAATTCAAACCAAAACAAACAAAAAAAACCAAAACAAAAAAAAAAAAAAAAAAAAAAAAAAAAAAAAAAACAAAAAAAAAAAAAAAAAAAAAAAAAAAAAAAAAAAAAAAAAAAAAAAAAACAAAAAAACCAAACCACAAAACTTTATTTCCCCGTGATGATTTTTTTCATTAACAAAATTAAATCATTGGTCTAGTACTGCACTCAGTCCCAATGCCAGAAGTCCTTGGTAGTACCTAAAGACCAGATGACACAGCAAACTTAAAGAGGAAAGAAAAATCTAACAGATGGCAGCAAAATGATCACATAGGAAATTTCTGATGTCATACCCCAATTCTAGAGAATTAACAGTCATCCTTTCTTAAAGACAATACTGCAGTTGCTTCAGCTCAGGTTTTATGTTTTGTTTCATTTTCTGCCAATCCATAAACAATACATCAATGACAATTTAACAATGTTTAAAGTTCATATAGCTATGCATGCAATGACACAAGTACAGACATATTTTGTATGTATTTTTTTTAAATATATCAACATAATTATGTGTGTGTATATAGATTTAAATATAGAAATCATAGAATCATAGAATGGTTGTGCTGGAATGGACCTTAAACTCATCCTGTTCCAACCCCCTACTGTGGGCAGCGACACCTTCCACTGTCCCAGGTTGCTCAGAGCCCCATCCAACCTGGCCTGGAACACTTCCAGGGATGGGGAAGCCACAGCTTCTCTGGGCAGCCTATGCCATGGGCCTCACCACCCTCACAGGGAAGAATTTCTTCCTAATATCTCATCTAAACTTACCCTCTTTTAGTTCAAAGCCATTTGCCCTTGTGGTATCTCTCCAGGCCCTTGTCAAATGTTCCTCTCCAGCTCTCTTGGAGCCCCTTTGGGCACTGGAAGGGACTCTATGGTCTTCACAGACCCTTTTCCAGGCTGAAAATCCCCAACTCTTTCATCCTGTCTCCATCCTTCTCCTGGCCTCTGAGCATCTTACGATCATCTACATACACACATCTCTATCTATCTATCTATGGGATCTTATGTGATCTACTGTGAGAAACTGGAGGTGTTCAGGAGGTCAGAAGTTTTTCTTCGTAGGAAGTAGTTGGCTCATCTTCATTTTGAATGTGCAAAATCTACTCTGGTTTATGGGCAATGTTTCTAATCCTTGTCTTGCCCATTACTGTTACTCACCCTATTTCCCCAGACACATTTAGTTAAATGGCTATCAACAGCAGATGATTAACGTGAGGGGACAAGGGGATGAGCCAAAACATAAATCAGACAGTAATGCTGTCTTCAGCAGAGAAGAGAGTATCGACCAGGATGACAGCTTCTGTGAACTAATTATCAAAGCAACATTCCAAAGTAATTGTGAAACAAGCAATATCTTTTTTTTCCCCCCTTTCCTACTTTAGTTAATGACCATGTATTAAAAAGAACATGGAAAGGACAAAAATAATAATAACAACAATAATCTCAATCATGAAAGCAACACAAGTAATAACTCTATTTCACTGCCAATGGCTCTCCTTGTTTATAGCCTTCATCTGCCATGAGCAAATAGTGCAAGAATATACAATTTCTTCTACAGCCTTTTAATTCCCCTACATCTTTCTTCTGTCCATATTCTGTTACTTTTCTTTTGTCTACATTCTGAGAAACTGTGTTTATGTGACCACAATACATTTCTGATTGTCTACTCTTGCTTCAGGTAAGAAATTTTTATGTGCAGCCTAATTAGAATAAAGTAGGAAGAGAGGCACGGAAGGGGATGAAGTAGATACATTTATATGTTTTTGAAAAGGTGAAATGGCAAGAGAAGAGAGGGCATGCAAGTGCTGTCTCATACAGGAAAAATAGCGAGTTCAAACTCTGATAGATGGCTGAAAAAATGAGACAGGATAATAAGGTCTGGCTTCATTAGTGCCTCCTTACTAGTTCTGCTCAACAGTAATAATAATCCCTCTGTTCAGAGATAAATGGATCAATGTCTGTCTCTCCTTGTTAGCCTGCTGTAAAGATGAGAACAAAATGACATGTAATATGACTGCAGATGTGGATATCCAGTGCAGATGAGGTTGTTCCAGAACAGGATTTAAGTTCAACAAGAGAGCTAGAGGATCTTGGGTCATGGTCCCCAGCACTAACACAGAGGAGACCTTGTCACATCAGAAACACAGCATGAAAGCTGTGGGAACACTTACCCGGGCTGTACTCACTGTACATCACAACAGTCTCTCTTGACATCCACACTGCATATGAGAGACTTGTAAAAGCCCTGAATATTTTCATTTCTACTTTGAATAAATAATTAAAATTGCTTGGACTTTAAACTTGGTTCAATGCAGGAATGTAAAACACTAAAATCCAAAATTACGTTAAGTTAAATATTTTAGTGTGTGTGTTTGAAAGACTGATGAGCACAGAGGCTGAATTTGAAATGTAGATTTGAGTTCAGGGAGGAATTACATGTTCTCTGCTGACATCCACAGCACCATGAGCCACGCCTACAAGCACCTCAGTTAGCAAGCAACAGAAGTATGGGCAGTTTGGCTGAGTGCTCGGTTTCAGTTTAGACATGGGATTTTCTTGGGATCTATAATATTGAATGGGATTATCTACAAAGAACACCAAAGATATATCATATTTAATGGCATTGGGCCCCTGAGGATCTTGAAATTCAGAACTACCTAAACCTGAAATCATTATTCGTGTGAGTAGCTATTACTCTGAATAATATTAAATGGGAATACTCATCTTCAGAGTGAATATTTCCACCTTCTAAGCAAAACACATGATAATTAGAATTGGTTCTGGTAAATATAGTTACTGTAGCAAAAATTCTTGTATCTTGAATTAGACATCTTCAATCTGATATATGTGAGTATATATCAGAAGTTTTATTTTCGTGCTATCCCTCAATCTGCCTTTAAGCAGACATTTTCTTTTTTACAAAATAAAATGTTGCAAGTAGCAAGCTTGTACCACTTGAAAATCAGTTCCTAAAATTAAATACATTCAATTATCCTGCAGAATGAAGAAAATAATTTTGTCTTTTAAAATATATTTACTAATGTCTACTAATTACACACCAGGTATAACATGACAGTCATAGTTGAATATAGTACCCAGTCCCAAATGGCAAACTAGAAACCTGTATTAACATTTCTTAAAATTCATAGATTTTAAAATTGAATTATTTCAAGACTGAAAAAAAACCCCAACCAAACTTATTAACTTCTTCCTAAATTAGTTAAGTGAATTTTCCAGTCAATTCACCTCAATAATGAGGTAAAGATGGCTTTGTATCCGTTTGCATCAAATCACTGGATTAACACTCTCATCACCTCTCCCAAGAAATGTTTCTCTCACAGCTCAGCTGTTCACAGGCCTGGAAAATATAATCCAATATAATTTAGGAACAAGCAAAACTATGTCATCATCCTCCCTTCTCCCCACCATGATTCCTTTTGTCATTCCCTTCTTTAAGTTCCGTGGAATTTTCCTGGTTCTTGTTTTATCACAAGTTGAATTTCTGATGTAAAAGGCACCTGGCCCTCAGCAAAATAAAATGCTGTGGCATACTGATCCACTGAACAGATGGAGCAGAGACAGCAAAAATGAAAATATTTATATCACCTTTGTGCTGCTCTAAGCTTATCACAAAACACCAGAGCCTGGGATGAGATTCTTCCCCAGATGCAGGACTTGGTTCCTCCTTTTGTTGAACTTGAGGAGATTCCCATGGGCACAGTTCTCCAGCTGGTCAAAGGCCCTTTGAATGTCAGCACAACTCTGGTGTATCAGCTACTCCTCCCAGTTTTGCATTGCCTGCACACTTGCTGAGGGTGCAGTTTGTTCCATCACCCAGGATGTTAATGAAGATGTTAAAGTATTCTCAGCACCAGCCCTAGGAGTCCCTCACCAGTGACAGGCCTGCAGATGGACTTTGTGCCACTGATCACAGCTTTGCAATCCCAGCACACCAGTCAGGTCCCAATCCACATCAGCGTCCACTTCAATAGCCCACATTGCACTGGTTTGTGTATGAGGATGTCATGGAAGATGGTGCCAAAACCTTGTGAAAACCTAGAAAAAGAATGTCTGTGGTTCTCAGCCAGTCCACTGAGATACACATTTTATCATAGGCAGCTATCTAGTTGGTCAGAAATGATTTCCCTTTTGTAAATCCACACTGACTGCTCCCAATTACCTTGTCCTTCATATAGGTGAAAATAGTTTCCAGGATTATTTGCTCCTTCACCTTCCCAGGGACCAAGGGGTGGCTCGTCTACATCTAGTTCTCTGCATTGTCATTCTTAAGGACTGAAGTGACATTTTGTTTCTTCCAGTCACCAGGAGTATTTCTGCTTACCATGACCTTCCAAAGGTGATTCAGAGTGGTCTCACAAGGATTAGGCAGTGTGTAGCAGACACATGCAATGATCATAGTCCTGCATCTGCACAGAAATCTTTTGTTTCCTCCTGCTTATTCCCAATGCACGTGCAGCACTGTCGAGGCCCTGCAGAGATGCACCCAGTCCTGCTGATTTTCCAGAGAAGGTATGAGTAACTTAATGTTATCCCACAGGCACTTCCTTATGTGCAAATGCTCAAGGTGGATCATTTTCAGACCTAGTTTATTCATTTAGACATCCCTTGTCCACAGCACCCTGCACTATTTACTTGGCAAGCCAGACCCCTTCATTTGACTGTGGGTCATCTCACTCTCCTGTTGTGTCTAAGTTGAAAGTTCTCCTTACCAGGTCAGCTAGCCTGCTGCTGATGTTTTCCCACTTAATTGTCTCTTCATGGTATTCTTCAATCCTCAAAGAAGGTCCTGTGGTCACAAAATACATTCCCCATTGCCAATACCAGTCACACAACCAATTGTTGACACTCAAGCTCCTTCTGCTCCTGCTCAAGTTCTTCCCCTTCACCAAGAGAGCCAAGGGGAAAACCACACAGCCCCCCAAGACCTTGGTCATTGCCCTCAGAGTCCTCTGCTAGCTCAGATGCCTCAAACTGCAAAAACGAACCTACAGAGGCAGTGCATCGCCCTAAACTTTATCTCTGTTTTGCAGTTACAGTATGGTTTTGGAAAGGGCTGAGGAAATATCCTGTGGGAACTGAACTCTCTTAGAACTGCCTTTAAAAATCCAACCATATATATTCTGTTTCAGGTTAAATATCAGAAACTGCATGAGCCTTGCTTGCAAAATTCAAGACATTATAAGGTAAAAGAAGGCTCTCAAAACTCCTAAGTCACACATCTGCAAATCTTCACATAAAGCAGCTCTTCCACAGGAAACTTAAGGAAAAGCAACATTCCTTAGTTCTCTGGTCTCCTCTGGAAATTTTGCAGAGAAAATCTTCAGTGATTTCTTATGAATTGAGATAAAATGGGAGACAATTTGGAAATTTTCTCCTTAATCTGAGTTATTTCAAACAGCGAAGGTAAATGAATTTTGAAGTTTCATATGGAGGATGCTTAATTTTGAATTAGCTATTTTTTAACTAAAAGGAAACAGATATGAGGACTTAATTATTTGATAATCATTAGGTCTAAAATAAGACTGAACAGAAGGAGAAAGCACACACACATGAGTAGTCCACACATGGGAATGAGGGTGACATATGTTTCTGGTGAAGAGCTCTGAGGTGACCATGTTGTTCACAGATAAATTAGGAGGTAAATTATATGGTGCTTTCCATCGATACTAAAAACTAATCACGCCCATAAGTTTTATGGTTGGAGAGAAAAAATGTACAATTAAATACCCTTATACATGTGCTGGTGTGTGTTTATACAAACAATTTCATGAGGTGAATCCATCAAAGAGTCTCTGCAGACTCCCCAGCACCGGCCTTTTCCATACTTTCAGCCACGTGTCAGTCATTCATGCCCAGACTTGCTGAAATGCTGGTTTCCTCTGCAAGCCTGGTGAGAAAAATGTGAATTTTAAGGCTGTCAGTACAATGAAAAAAAAAGTTCTCACTAGTAGTGGCCCCTTCCTGCTCCTATGGTGCTGCAATTGATTATAAAGGGAGATAGACTTGGTTCTCAATCCCCTTCTGGCCTTACATACACTGATTAATGCAGAATAGACCCACTTCCCAGCCCAACTTATTAAAACAATACCAGAGGAATGATATCTCATCTTCCTAATGGGAGAAGTTAAGCAAGAAAGAATTTTGATGACTGTAATGACAATTAAAAAAAATAAATCAAAGAAAGCAACATATCATGTTGGGTTTTTCTTCCTCACTGCTTCCTTCTTAGATAGCACCATCAGCTGTCATCTCTCCTCACTCAGAAACTCTATAAACCCCGAGAGATCCTGCTTACTTGAGTAAATTAATTATTTAGGGAGTGATGCATTGCAAGACACAGAAGTAGATAAAATGCCCCAAGGAGAGGATGAAAAAGTAAAAACTCTTGAACCATCTTTGGATGAAGATAGCAGCAAATAGGAAAGTTGTTTTTTTTTAAGCTCAGTCCTAAGTGAAAGCTGGAAAAGAAACATTCCTTCTTAGGGCAGTCCTCCTGTACAGTAGTCACTGTGCTTTGGGTGCTTGCATTCAGATTGGATTTTTCCTGTTCAATGTGCTCACAGAGGGACATTATTTTTATATTGAATAGTTTATTTCTGGATATAATGTCCAGAGTGTGTTGGTAGTGTTCTCAGGTAGTGTTCCAATTTCTACTCAATTTAAAGCATTTAGGTGATGAAAAAGGTCTGTCAGTTATGAGTTAATGAGTTATTCAGTACCTGTGAGTTACTCTTTACACCCAAAAATGATCTTGTGAATTACTCTGATATTAGTTTTTTTACTTGCTTTTGTGTGTGAGAAAAGGAATTATCTCCCTAAGGTATCTGTCTTTTTCTGCATAAATAAACCCAGCAAATGGCACTGAAAATGTGTTCTTTTGACCACAGTATGCTCTCTCAAATCACTTGGATGTTTCAAAGCGGTGAAAAAAATTTAGATCCATCACACCAAAAAAGCAGTACTTCTGGTCAAATGGATTCATTTAATTTTTGTATTTTTTTCCCACAGTGTCCTGAAGACCTGGCTCTGAAAACACAGAGGGACAGTGTTAAAATCAACAAAGAAGGACAGGAGAGCACTTTGAGACAGGTAGCTCTTCCCTAGGCAGAGCAGAGCTCAGGACTCCTGTGTGTCCCTGCACAGCCTTCTTGTAAGCAGTGAGTAAGCACTGATTAATAACTACAGGTAATTACTTTGAAATCTCCAGGGGGGATGTCACTGGGTGGGTAAAACACTTCAGGAAAGTAGCTGCACTCTTCCTGCAGTTGAAAAGGTCTGCCTCAGTTACACCTGATGTGCGGGAGCTGGAGGAGAACTCTTGGATAGAAAGGAAAAAGCTGCAGGGATAATAGCAGCGACATGGTTAAAAAACATGCAAATTACAGGCCCATGAAAGCAAAGTCAGGAAGCCAGTGGCCTGTGTGGCTAAATTAAAGTGGATCTTAAAGGCGGGCATTTGAAAGAGTTATCTCAATAAAAAGGATAAAGGGAAATGAGGGCTGATGGCTGCTGCAAATTGCCACTGCCCCAGACAGTCCTTATGTCCTTAAATATGTCCTTAAGTCCCTTGAGGCACCACAAATACCCTTGGAACTCCAATGGGACCAGAAATTCAAAGAAAAGGATCCAAAATATATAAACTGATACACAGAGATACCAACACTTCCTGTGACATTAATAACGCAGAATACTGTGAGCTAAAGGGCAGATAGAACTGGTAATGGATTTTCTAATAGAAAATGCAGTTTAATGCACTTTAGGATGGGTGGAAGATTTAGAAAGAAATCTTCTGGTTTTGTCCAAGGCTACCATTCCATGCCAGCATCTCCAATTAAGTGCATTCTCTCAGGTCTCTTTACCTGGAATCAGGAGTGAATGAATATTGTCCCAAGCTAAATTAATTCATCAATTAATTCTTAGATGATATCAGAAAAAAAAAAAAAGAAAAAAAAGGTGGATCTTGACCAGGGCTGTACACTCTAAACTGCATTGTTTTCTGTATATATCTTTATGTGTAGGCTGTTTCATTGATCCTTTCTGTAGCTGTTAGCGGTGTGATGATTTTGGACAGCCCATGAACTCTTCATCACAATCAATGAATACTTCAGAAGGCCAATCAGGAAGCTGTAACTGATGGTAGGACACACAGAATTAGAGAATTATAGATTATACTGAGTTGAAGGGGACCCATCAGGATCATCCAGTCCGACTCCTGGCCCTGCACAGGACCACCCCCAGGAGTGACCCCATGTGCCTGAGAGCATTGTCCAAACACATCTTGATTTCAGACAGGTTTGGTGCTGTGACCACTGCCCTGGGGAGCCTGTTCAGTGCCCAACCATCCTATGGGTGAAAAAACAGTCCTGATATCCAACCTAAATCTCCCCTCACTCAGCTCCATCCCATTCCCTCGTGTCCCGTCACTGGTCACAGAGAGAAGAGATCAGTGCCTGCCCCTCCTCTTCGCCTCATGAGGGTATTGAAGACCCCAGAGAGGTCTCCCCTCAACCTCCTCTTCTCCAGGCTGAACCAACCAAGTGCCCTCAGCCACTCCTCATACGACTTCCCCTCCAGACCCTTCATCCTCCTCATGGCCTCCTTTGGACACTCTCTAATGGCTTCATATCTTTTTTATAGTGTGGTGCCCAAAACTGCTCACAGGACTCGAGATGAGGCTGCACCAGTGCTGAGTAGACTGGGATTGTATTGTGTTTATATTTCTTGACGGCAAAGAAATAAAACTTTTATTAAAAAATAAAGACAAAACCCTAACCTTTATTTTCAAATAAAGGCTGGAGTCCCAGTAGTATACCAACCTTTACCCTCTTTGTTTAAGAGTTACACAGGAGGACTTTTCTGGTGAGTAGGGTACGGTGGAAGAGAAGTCTGGATTTCAGCTGTCAGGACCTTTTGCAGGCTATTTGATCTTCCATTTTAAATAACAAATTGTTCTTGGACCTTAATATATGCACATATATTTTTTATCTAAAAATTAGCAATTATTCCCAATCCCATATCTAATTTCTTGTATAAGACATGAATGTAGTAAAATAAAAAAGTCAGGAATAGCACTTTTTGCCTCAGTGAAATACTGCAACACGATGATATCACCAGGTTAAACCCTTTTACCTTGAATTGGACATGAATAATTCAGGCCTTCAAATTATTGTTCAGCCACATAACCTTGTCTGTCAGTCAACAAAGGCCACTCTTTCTGTCCCCATCCAAATTTAATAGGTGTTGATTCCCCTCCTCCCCACTGTCTTTTCTGCCTGAAACTTAAATTTACATGGACGTGCTGTTTAGCTGGAGTGACTTGTGTCTGTACAGGTCTCTACCTGACAAACTTTGTCTCTTCCTATTTCATCAGTGGCTATCAACAATCAAGATACATGAAAGCTTTGCTGACTGAGCGTTATTGAAGTAATAATGAAATGCCTCATTTGAGCTTGCTTCTTTCATGAAGGGAAAAAAAAAAAAATCCAGCAAGGATTTGCAAACTGTAACATCTCCAAATGCTACAGAGCGTGGTTGCGAAATTGACAAAGGAAATACATCCTGGCTCATAAACACTTGCAAATGATTATTTGATGAGCTCATTTTATAATCACTGCTGGGGTCCAAAGAATTATGGTGATAATCTTTCAATTTAGAATTCCTCCAGGTTTAGATTCTTTACAAACTAAAACCAAGGAAAATATATTAAATAAATCAGATAAAAGGAATTCACAGCTTCAGCATTTGTATTTGTTTAGTCTGAAGTCAAAAATCTGATGGCATTCATGTGCTTCTGAACACGAAATGGTAAAAAAAAAGATACTTAATATTTGGCTCAGATACAACTCACCAATCAATTATTTTCCTTAGTTTGAAAAGAAAAATATGGCAGAAATCTCTTTGTCATTATGTTTGTACAGCAGTTCTCCAGTTCTCNTTTTTCTGACTCCTTCAGGCCAGTTAGATCCCTCCTCTGCTACTTCTGACACCTGCAATTCCTTGAAGTTTGCAACCATTCAACAGTCCTGGTTCTCCAGGCTCAGTGCAGCACAGCAGCAAGGCTGTCCTCAGTGACAGGGAAGCACAGAGTTTTTGTAGCTTCCCTTCACTGCTTTTACGGGCAAATAAAAAAAGCAGACAATCTGCATTACAAAATACTTCATAGCTCATTTAAAGACACAGGGAAATTATTGGGCTGTAAACACGGGTTTAACCTGTATTACATGACCTGTAATAGCAGCTGTAAATTTCCCAGCCTATTTGGAAGCAATTCAAGTCAGCAATGTGGAGGTGAGCGAGCAACGTGGGAGAGAGAGGACAAAGGTGCAATGCTTGGCTTGAAGGCTGAACTCCAAATTTTGCTAAAGAAAGGAGAAAACAGTGATTTTTTTTTCCTTTATTTCAAGATTTTCTCACAGATCAGTCAGTGAAGTTAAGGTAGACTCAACTTAGACTTAATTCTGTAGTCTTACATTTTTACTGTGGGACCACCATAAACTTTTGATGTCCTCTAATTCAAGCTGTACAATATTTTGTTTTGGTTTGGCTTTTTGTTTTGTTTTGTTTTGTTTTGTTTTGTTTTGTTTTAATTTTAATTTTATGAAGCTAAACTTGAATCAAATGCAAGGTTTCAGGGTCACAAAAAAAGATAAATAGGATAAAATTACTTTATACATCCCGCTCAGTTTTTAGAGCCCTGATTTTACAGATGTTTTACAGGTTTTATGTCAGCCTTCTAAGCCGAAGACAAATGAGGTTCTCAAAATGTCTTCCAGGGATATTTTGTCCAGTAAATATTCTGGCTGTGAAATGAAAATTAAAAAGCTCCATCTGATCTCAGTTAGCCCATCTTATTCTTGAAATAGCTTCTCATGCAGGTGTTAGAGGCCAGTGTTTGAGGGCAATTAAATTATTTACATTATTGAGAGCAACCTTAGAAATTCAGCATAGACATCTAAATTTACAGGTGTTTCTCAGAGTGAAAAAAAAAATCCCCACACTATGACACTGGAATTGCCATCACGCTTCTGAAGGAAAACAAAGTTCTCAGTGTGTGACTTTGTAGATAAAACAGTGAAGATTATTGCCACGCTTAAATAATAATGAGAAAGCTTCAAATTTGGTTTCTGCATATCATATTAGACCTGCAGATTTAACGTGAGATGCAAGAGTGAATTTTCTCTAGAGAAACCAAGCTTCCTTTGTGGTTTATCATAATGGTTAAAGTATGACTAGAGGTAGACACTGTTGTCAAACAGCTGTCAAGGTGCTGGAAACACTAGCAATTAGAAATCTGGAAGGTGAGTTAAAAATATGGGAACAAAAAGATCACCTGCTTGCTAAAAATTAATATTTTTTTTATTTTAGAAATAAAGAATAATTCAAGGGAAATAATACTGATCTGCATCTGAAACAGAAAAAGTGGGTAAAGGGATAGAGTGGGAAAAAAGAGCCAATGGAAAAAAAATGTTTTAAAAATTAATATAAATACAGAAAGGAGAAATATAAAGACATGTGGAAGCAGAAGTAGAGGGTGAAAAAAAAAGGACGAAACAAATATCTTTTATCTTCTCTATGACCCAAGCAAACAACCCAAATAAATACCACAGAGGTTGTGGAAGTGGCAGAATTGCCAAAACACTTACAGAAGTACTGGAAGCTAAATTATAGTTGCCATGCAAGGCCACAAAAAGTCTAGTACAGAAGTACACCAGGAAGCCAGTAAAACCCTACACATGAGCACAGCTTTTGTGAGATAGAAGAAAGAAGAGGCAGCACACGGACACGTGGGAAAAGCTGCCAAAATCTCATCTCCTGAGGAACTGTCACCTTTCAATTTAAAATACAATTCCAGTTTTCAGACTTATGCCTTGAACTGGAAAAATAAACACTATGAAATCATGAAATTCTGCAAAGTCTCCCATTCTGTTCAATTTTCTTTCTTTTTTTTTTTTTTTTTTTTTTTTCTGGTGTTGCACTATCAGATAGTCTCTCTTATGCTAGTCTCGAGGGGTTTTTTGTTCATAGGCATTGATCAATTTTACACATTGGTGGAGTGGGACAGACATTTTACCTTCATACCACATTTTGTTCTCCCTCATGCAGCCTGCAGGCCTGGGGTTTATTTACCTCACACTATACAAACCCTCCACAACTTGCCAACTCTTTATGGACTTTTCCATAATGCTCATCACTGCAGTATCCAAATGTGCAGCAGACAGGCACTAACTCACCTCTGCAACCCTTCTGTGAGGTAGGGCAGCATCTCCTATTCTCTTTGAAGCTGATATTGAGATGAGCCACTGGGTGTTATTATGTGCAATGAAAATTCAAGGGCCTGTTTCAGACAGAAAGAAATCAAAGGAGTTTCTCTGTTAACTTAATTGGGCTTTGAATCACTCTGTGTACCAAGAAATTCTCATTGTTTGGTTTACATCAGCTCAGAGTACATCTGGGTTGGCCACTAGAATACTAATTCCAGCATTTCATGCTGTACAATATTTGCAGTGATACTGTCTATAATAATAAAGCCTAACTACTCTAAAGAACCCCCTTGAGCTGAGACGTGCTTTGGCAGCCAGGCCAGCGAGGGCCTGTTTCCCAGAGGCAGCCTGCATGCAGTCACGCTGTTCTGGAGCCTGAGATGAATTCCTGTCCTCTCTGTTTGTGTGCTCCAGAGATGAAATAGCTGATTCACCCTTAAAGACACCACCTAAAGAGAAAAAACTCAGGACAGCTGCATCCAACCCTCCTAAGTCTGCCTTTCTCTACAGGAGTGACTGCTCACAAAGTGATGCACCTGGCTGCACATGGCTGGATTGACTCTTTGTGTATCACACAACAACAGGAAATCATTTCACCAAACAGAGAAGGCTAAAAGCTGTTTTTTCAAGCCAAGCCAGGTGGCTGAGCTCTCTCAGTTGTGACATGAAAGACTGGCACCACAACAGAGGTCCACCTTCCTTACTGTCAAAGTGACTGAGCACTGGCACAGGCTGTGCAGGGAGGTTGTAGAGCTTCCTACTCCAGAGATATTCAAGGACCACCTGGGCTGGATCCTGTGCAACCTGCTTTACAGGGCAGTGGGACAAGATCTCCAGAGATCCCTTTTTACCCCAGCCACTCCATGGACTCATCTGAAGTGAGCTGCCTCTCTTTCTCCATCACAATTTCCCATAAAATGCATTATGGGACACTGTTCTATTAAAAAGAATACTGATACATTACTGCAGAGCATAGTTTTGACCATTTCCATTAAAAACTCTTTGCCTTTTAAATGACATTTTCTTCGCTGCTGATATAAGTAGCAAAACAAACAAATTAGCAAACCTGCATGCAGTTACAAGAAACATTATTCCTTGTTCTGATTAGGGACTGTTTTAAAATCCTAATGTGCCCACAGCTGTTGATAAACATTCAGTGGAGCCTGTTGTCTTTAAGGAATCTAGAATTTAGCATGGGCACGGCTTGCACTTCTAATTAGGGGATCTCTGGCACCTGATCAGAGTTTAATTCACATGTCTTAAAACAGTTAATGTATAGTGGCATTCAAGCTGAGGGTAATCATCCACAGTCTGCCCATACAAACGATACAAGTGAAAAATGTGTCACTTAATGAGCCTGAATCAAACCTCAGTTAAATCAATGTACAACATATGCAAACAACTGTCCTCGACGTTAATAGGGTTACCTTGGATTTACCACTGGCTCAACAGATTGGGATCTGTCCCATTACCTTGCATTAATTATGCATTGCTGTTACAATCTAATTATCTGCCTGATTGTCTCCTGACCATTACAGATGTGTGTGTACACCCAACACCAATCCTCCTTGTCATCCACACTCATTAATATCAGATAACGGGGGAACACCAGGGTGAGCTTGCAGCAGCCAGCAGCAAGTCTTCAAACCCAAACTTCTCTCTTCAACACAATGAATAAGTGTCTGGGAAGAAATTGAACAAACTAAACATGTTTGATACAGAAAGGTGTCAACAGAGGAGGAAATTCAGGCAATTCCGTCTAAAATAATCATATTCTGAAGTTTAGGAGACTCTAGGATTTGGTTAGCACAGAAAAAAGATTTCAGGTGTAACTAACAGAAATAGTTGTTTTGAAAATAATTTCAACTTCTTTTCTGACAGCTTGAAGATCATCAGTCTAATTTTTCAAAGATTATGAACAGGAAAAAGAACAAAATAGGAAAGTAAAAATTTTCTTAAGCTTGTCACTTCTTCATTTCAAAATGCAGTTACTTGCTTAGAAAGCTGTCAGATGGACAGGGTTTAGAAGAGAAATTTCACATAAATAATATATGTAATTTATTGATTATAAGTATTAATTATATATAATTAAGTATATTTATTATATAGAACAAGACTTCTCCTTAAGCCTGGAAGTTTTTTTTCATTTTTCCTAATTACAAAAGAGTAACAATTTGGGAACTGTTGCAAACTGGTTTGGGTTTTTTTATGATTAACTCCAAGCTTTTGTGGCTACATGATGAACCGAACGATCAGTCACTCCCACAGCTTTCCAAACACCTGGAATGTGCAAAGCCTTAGTGTCCCATTCTGATAGGCATTTACAGGTGAGGGAGTGCTTGAGGGCAAATGAGCTCATCCTGTGACATCTGTGAAGGTGAAAAAGATAGAACCCGTTTTTCAGTGTTTCCTGAGCACTTCTCTCTCAGCATCCACAGCTGGCGCTGCCTGTCTCCTCAGATGCTCCATCGCTGGAGAATGATCCCAGGCAACTTTCAAAGGAATTAGGAAAAAAGATTTGGAGGAAAACAGAACTAAGAAATGAGGAGGAGGCAGAGAAAATAAACAAAAAGGGTTGTAAGGGGTTACAATAACAAAACAGCACAAACACTGAGTGTGCCTCTAGATCCACTAACGAGGAGTATATGCTAGCAAACCCAGCAGTACAATGCTTGTCATGGGAAGTTATCAGGTCTGAATCCAGGTTCAAAGTTAATTTCCCCAACCTCTCTCTCCTGAAAAAGAAAAATCAGGACCTCTGTATCCTTGTATATATAAGTTATAACCTAAGATGTATAAGATGTAATAAAAATATTATTAATAACATGAAGCTTCTGATGTAAGTGTTGAATTCAGTGGAACCTTTTTGGTATAAAGCTGCACTATCAGAGTGGTGAATAGAATTTAGGTTTATGCAGTGATGGGCTTTTAAGATCACAGAGGCAGGCAAATCAGAGCTGAGCAAGTCTAATGAAGTCTTTTTTTTGTGTATGCGTTTTGAAATCCAAGAGCTGTTCTTATAACTAAGGGAGCTGCCTTATGGATGAAAGCAGGGAAGGGAAGACCAGGGAAAGATTTATTTCCCATATACTTACTGTATATTTCAGTTATATATATTTAATTTCATAACCTCAAGAGTAATAACAGGAGCAAATATTTTGCTAGGCTAATGCATTATTAATCGTAGAATAAAGTCAGGGAACCAGACAACTTTGGCACCTTATTCTAAGGCCACATGAAAAACGCTGCACATAAATGACAGTCAAAATAAGCAGCCTGGCATCTTATTGAACACAGAACATGATGTGTTGCAAAACCAAGAAGCAGCCCTGATTTATCCAGTGGAACTTGACATTTCCTACAGGCCAGCATTGGCTTAACATTAATTAAAGCTTCACATGAGTGTTATCTTTTTTCCCCCCACTATTGTTCTCATGGTGTGCAACCTATTTTTTTCTGAGATGCTGCAGTTTGTGGATATATGTAAACCTGAGTGACAGAGCTGGATAGCTGACTTCAGATGTCAGGATGCCTGTAGGTAATCAAAACAGAGACTTCTCCTTTATTAATAATGTTACATGAAAAGCGCATGTGAAACCCGTGGCCTTCAGAAAGTTTGAGAGAAAGGTGGATTTTAAAGAATGAAGTAGGTAAGGATGAGAGAAAAATTCATAGCATTTCACCCCCTGCTGACAATTACTTCCTTTCCTGTCCATAAACAATAAGAAAAGAGAGAAGTCTCTCCCTTTTAAACTTCAGTTGACAATATTATGACATTTTTTCCTGGGTCTTTGAAATTCAGAATACAAAATTTGTTGATTCCTGAATGACACATGTATACTGCATCACCAGTGCTTCCCGTGCAAGTAATTAGTGCTCTTTGTGCTATTTTTTTGTACCAAGTGTTAAATGATAGCTTCACTTTTTACTATGCTCATAAAGCACTTCACACAATGATGAAAAAAATTAAAAAAAAATTGACTAATATTTATCTTGTCTAACTCTAGCCTGTTAAAACTATGTGTTTCTGCTCATAGCCCATTATTTAAACTGTCTCCACAGTCATGGGAGAGAGCATGGTATCACCAGAGAGGAATTCATCCTATCCTAAAATAGATGTTTAACATGTGTGTGATGAATCATTCTCTGAAGAGACCTTTTTCTCTCCTTTCGTTAGAGAGGAAATTTAGGTGACTACCTCAATGAAATAACTAATTTTTATATGGCCAGGTTAGGAGAGGTGAGTCTCAGATGAAAGGAGGAACATTGCAAATCCAATTATATATTATTCTTTTTTTCTTTTTCCTTTGTAAACCTGAAAGGAACCATTCCCTGTTAGGATCCAGCTGCATGTCTGCTGTCTGTGAAAACAGGACACAAGACAGTCACAACACAATGAGTGTCATAGGAAAAGGTGAATCAGGGAACAGAAAGGGAGAAGTGTCAAATTTCTATGCACCTAGTAGTAACCTAGGCCAAGTAAAAAATAAGCTTAAACCATAAAATCCATTCAATACATGCAATATTCAGAAATTGCTCTAGGTTTATAAATGGAAAATATTTTCCTAGCTTTCCCATTGGTTAAAAACATACATCTTGGCAAACTGTAGATTGGATTCCTCTCATGATTTTGAGGAAGTAGTCTGGGACATGTACAGACCATCTAAATTCCAGTCAAGTCCCACGCCAGTCAATACAGAAATCTTAGAGCTTCAAATGCCTCCTTCAGAGAGTTTGTGGAAGGTGTGTGACACAGAGCAATTTATGTCCCCACAATACAGCCTTTATATCCTTCATGACCTAATTTCCCTATCTGTAAGATCAGTGCTGTGGTACTTATTTCTCTTGCAAGGGTTATATCATAACTCCCAGCATTTGCCTTTAATATGCTTTGTAAGGGAGAAAAAAATAAAATATATTGTAAATTATTAATGCAGTCATATTTCTGAGGCTTCCTTTTATGGAATAGCATGAACTAGTAAAGAATAAATACCAATTCATATATTGAAAAAACACAACACATTAAACATCCCCCCACCAGTTTTAGGTATAATTTTAATTATTCATGTATTATATTTTGAAATTATTCTCCAGTTCTGAGAAGAATGATATAAATTTCTTCGTGATTGGACAGAAATGGACAAAATATAACAGTTCCAGTTGTAAGCATCTTATTCATCCGGTAGTTCTATTCATATTATATTTATACCAAACTACTGAAAATTAACAAGCTTTACTCTGTGGCAGTAGAAAGGTTTCATGATCAGTGATGAGCTGGAAGGAAAAACGAAAGAACTATTTTCTCACATATTTTTTCTGAGAAAATAGAATTGGTGTGAAGACTCACAGGTAAGGCATTTTACTCCAAGACACGGAAAAATTGTTTTCTTGCAGTGACTGAGTGAATGCTGGAGTTAACCTCACCTCTAGTTACCACCTATATATATTTGAAGAAATGCAATCTGGCCCCAAGACTCACTTTCTGTGCAGAGATGGAGACCCACAGATGAGCAATGAACTGAGTTTTAGCATCCATATTCAGCTAAAAGAAAGAGTGGAATTTTTTAAGAGATGTCTTTGCTGTTGTCTTACAGTGTAGGATATGGAAGGTGTTAATGTGCAGATTTTCTGAGAGAAAAATATCTGGGAGGTTGACAGAAGAACATGACAAAAAAGATGTAATAGTGTGTATACTAGGAATTGTTCACATTGAGAAATGATCCCTTTTGCTAACTCCTGTATGAGCAAACAGGGAGGTACAGCCCCATCCTCCAAGCATTTATGATCCTCTAATCTATCTCACTGAGTTATGAGGACCCTTCAAAAGAAAAGATATATATCTCTGAATGTTTTGGGAAACAATAATTTAAGTGAGTCTGGAAGTATAAGCCTGACACTTGACATTAGACTGATTTCCTTTCTTTCTAGAATTTGTGCCCAGCTAAAAGTTCTATGTGCCCTCATTTACATCTCTACTCTCAAGTCTTTTCCAACCTTTCCCAGGCTTGTCACGTATCTTTAATCTTATTTTTTTTCCTATTGTTAATTTTCCCCAAGCAATTCCTCTTCCCTGTCATGACACCTGAAGCAATCTCTGGGGCGCCTCCATTCTCTGCATGCTCCCAGTCCTTAGGAAAAGGAGAGAGACATTTTGAAGGAGCATATTAAGGGTCTCTGAAAACATAAAAATATAAGACCAGCTATAGCGAGTCAAAGAGATCCTTCTAATATCTCCAACAGCAGTCAAATTTGTATGCCAATGAAGGAGTGCAATGTCAGTGCAAGCATGTGATTCCAGCTCTGATCTCTCTCCCAGATGTTTATTAACAGCATAATAAACCTTTCTGAGATGGGAGTGCTTTCCATGCATTCACTGTATGGGCTCAGATTTCCTTCTTGCAAACTTGCCCAGTCACCTTCTGATGCCTTGTCAGCTTTTTGCATCTACAGCATCCCAGGGAAGGGATTTCCACAGCTGAATCTCTCTACTTATATCTAGAAAACCTTGGGAAGAAATATGCACTCGGTGTACACTGGAGTAGCAAATACATGACTAATAATTGCCCTTGTAAATGGGACAAATCTGGAACAAATGTGTGGTATTCTTCACTGCCAGGGAGGAAGATCTTGTTGGTAAACCTTTTTTTTTTTGATCCCTAGGTGAGTTCATTTCACATAACTGAGCAGGAACGAAACTGCATGAGTGGGACCTGGCTCAGCAGCACACCCTGCTGTTTGACCAACAAGCTCTCTTTTAAAACTTCGAGCCTCTTGGGGAGCTTTTCCTTCCTCCTCTGGTGGAAATGGAGATGTAACAGAAGACAAGAAATGAGCATTCTTTTGTTTTTATAATGCTTTATCTGTTTTGTATCAATCTGAGGAAGAGAAATGACTCTGTTGAGGAAGAGAAATGACTCTGTAGTGCTCTCTTTAAATTGTCACCTTTTTACTAATCATTAGCAACACACATCCTCCAAGCTTAAGGCCCCCATGTGTCTGCTCTTGCTTTTTGGATGTGCAAGGTCTCAAAGTGACTTTTTTTTCTTCTGGAGAGGAGCGATGATCCCTAAATTCCAGATAGAGCAGGATTATCCTCAGAATGGAAGAAATAACCAAACAGCCAGTCTAATGTGGGTGCTGTGTTAGTGCTAGCAAATGTAAAAGAAAAGGTGTGCAAAATAACCTTATGATTGTTTAGTCAATGGATCAGAATCCTTTGGAATTATTCCATTAATGCATATTTACAGAGCAAGAGGCTTGCGAATATAGATGCCAAGGGAAAATTAAAGCAGTGAAAGTATCTAACATACAATGAAGAATTAGGAGGGAAAATCTGATAATGGAGCTAGAGCAGAAAAAAAGAAAAGGAATGCTGTCTTGGTTTTAAGGTGACGTTTTCTGTCACCCTTTTCCCTCCCTCCCTTGGCTGAATGCAACCATTAATTGTGCAAATCAAAGAGTTGCAATGGCTAAATTGGACAAGAACCTCAGGAGGTCAAAGCATTCCTGCTTGTTAAAGCTACTGACACGTTTTACAGTTTTGTAAAATGTCAGAGTCCATCATGCTGCAACTTTGCTGCTGAGGATCTTGTCTCTCATAAAACACTCACAGCTGCCTCATGAAACCTTCCTTCAGGTAAAACCTAGAGTCGGCAACTGAGTCAACTCCTTTTCTCCCTTCCCTTTATATTCCTGTTTATGAGCTTGTCACAAGCCTGTAGACTTTTTTTGTTTGTTTGTGGGTTTTTTGGTTTTTTGTGCCCTTTTTACCACGTTCATTTTTTATTATTTTCTTCTCAGAGCTGTAGGTTCAGAGAACTTGAGTGACAGCAACCTCTGTGGCTTTCCTACCATTGCGAAGTCTCAAACTGGGGGAAAGGGGCAATTAAAGTAACCACTAGGGTTTAACAATTGGCATTTGGCATCTGCTGTGCCTCTACAGCCATGCACGGCTGTCTGCCTTCCAAGAGAAACACAGGAGTGTGCAGCATCTGTAATCCCAGTGAACCAAGCTCTCTCAAGCATGCTGTGATGGCAACTTCATTTCATTCTGCCTTTTTCATCTCTAGGATAGCACCTCTCCAAGGGGGATTCACACCACAGCAAGGCTAGAGAGGTATTTTAAACACCGCCCCAAACACTGAACTCCCTGATCCACGGCAGAACACAACCAATTTTCAGTGTTTCTGTGATCCAGTTGTAATATTTGATCACGTAAAAGTTCTGTTTGTGTTTGTTTGGGAAAATGCATTTATATTACAGTACATTGTGCTAGGGTTTCATAGAATCACAGAATAGTTTGGATGGGATTGGTCTCACCTTGTTCTACCCCCTGCCATGGGCAGCGACACCTTCCACTATCCCAGGTTGCTCAAAGCCCCATCCAACCTGGCCCTGAACACTTCCAGGGATAGAAAATCCTCAACTTCTCTGGGAAACCTGTGCCAGGGCCTCATCACCCTCACCATCAAGAATTTTTTCCCTATACTCAGTATATATCCAGTATATATCCAATATATATCCAATGCCCCCTCTTTTAGTTCAAAACCATTTCCCCTCATCCCATCACTTCAGGCCTTGCTAATAGGTCTCTGCCCATCCTTCTTATAATGCTCCTTTAATTATTAATAGGCCATTACAAGGTCTTCCCAGAGCCTTGTCTTCATCAGGCTGAACAACTCCAACTCTCTCAGCCTTTCATCATAGGGAATGTGTTGCAGCCCTCTGATTCTAATATAATTTTTCGTGTTATATATCCTTATATTTTTGTCACTAGTTGTTTTTAGCAATTTTTTTTCTCTTCTTAGTTAGCCTGGAAGTTGATAACCTTCACTTTTCTTTGCATTTCTTCTTCGTGATCATTTTAGGAGGAAATTCTTTTTTCTGGAATATGACCTAGTATCCATTAAAGAAACATCATAAAAATGTGCCATAAAAAACTCTTCCCTGTCACACAAAACATTTAGTAAAGCAGCTAAAATGTTATCTATAGATAACATATTTATTCAATGACTGTGAGGAAGGTATCGTTATGCCAATTCTAATAATTGAAAAAATAACTAAGGAGAAGTCCTTTGCTGCCCTCCCCCACCAAACCTGATGCACAAGATGGAAAATAAGAAATAAGACTTCTCTTTTCCTGTTCTGCATGTGATTTCACCTCTTTCATGCCTAACACTGAGAGTAGTGCATGTCTTCAGGAAGATCATAACATCACCTCCAGCATCTTCTGAATGGATGCCGAAATGTTATGAAAACAAATGCTGAATCCTCTGCTATGAAATATACTTTGTAAAATTTCTGTTGTGGTCTCCCTTCCATCCTAATTCAAGTAGAGGCATCTCTCTAATGGTTTTAATAATAGGACCTTTATACCTGGCATGAAGGGCAAGATCACAGAAGCAAATTTGTCCATCATCGTAACATAATGCTCTGCCCCAGGAGCTATACCCACCCTAGAAGTCTAAACAGCATCACAATATAGTCCTGAGTACTGTGCTGTATTCAACTGTGTTTAAACCCCAGTAGTCAATTCCTGGCTTACTTCCTGCATGTCTTTAGTCCATGACACTTTATCCCAGGTATTCAGAAATAAGTGTAGCATGACAAAACGCTCTTCCCAGTAGGCAGCAAGTGCCAGGCCACGTGGATCTCTGAGAGAAAGCAGATTTAGCTGCACAGGTAAAAACTACTGCAGAGTTATGGAGCCTTGGGAATGGGATCCATTGTTGGGTAGTTGGTAGTGTAGGTGTTGGTAGGGTCCCACTATCCAAGCAAGCTCCAAGGCTGCTCCAAGTTAATAAAAGATATCTTTTCACCACTCGTGTCACATCTAGGGATAATTAGTAGCAAAAGGATCAATGTTTCCCCAAAAAAATCAACTTAAAATGCTGACCTTTGAGAAGCTCCAGTGAGCAGTAACCGAGGAAGAAATATGGAACAAATCTCCTGCCACTTCACTCTGCAAACAGAGGATGCATTTTTCCCTATGTTTTGAGTCACGCTGTCTGAGAGCTCAAGGAGAATGTTGTTATTATTATTGTTGTTGTTGTTTTTGTTGTTGTTGTTTTGTTGTTGCTGTTATTATTATTACTATTATAATTATTATAATGATACTCATCATCATCTTAAGGTTGAGCATTTGTGAGTCCATATGCACGTGGCAGGTCTATTTTTAGGAATAACGTCACACTAAAGACATGTGCAAAAATATATCTGTGGAAGAGCGAGTCTTTGTGTGCGTGTGTGGTAATCATAATCAGTCACACTGTATTTCTGCCTTGGGGTAGAGAAGCTGAAAGAAAGGTTGAGAACACTGTTATAGCTAATCCTCTGTAATGATTTTCCTTTCTTCAGGACAATCTTGACAACAGCACCTTGCCCTAGGAAAGTTTTCTTTGATCCATTTTGTGACTGAAATACAAATGCCCTATTTTTCGTTCGCCTCTCTTCAAATTAATGATCCCTGCAATAAGGATGCCCTGCCCAGGAGTGGTTTCTTCAAACAGATTAGAAGAAATAATAAAGCTAAACCCCAGGATCAGGAATTGGGTCTGAAAGGTGGGAGAATGCTTGGTCTTTATTTGCTTTTCTTTCTGCCTTTTCGAGGCTGCTGTCATGTCCTGTTACACAGATCATCTATTTGATATTACTCCACTTATCAAAGATATAGGCAGGCAACATTGTTAGCTGCTAAGGAGAGCTGAGGATTTTTAAGGCATTAGAGACAAAATTTTCATGAAATAATTATGCAAAGCAGTGTATGAACGTGCATACAGAAAGCAAGCTGTTAGCAGATCTCATTGGCTTGGTGAAGTTATTTACAGTTTGGTAAAAAATATGTCTTTACATGGCTATGTAAAAGAATGTGATAAATCTGTTCACTGCTGATACAGCTACTCAAAAGTAAAAATGGCTGTGAGTGCTACAGAATTGAATCCCAACCAGGTATCCTAAATACACACCTTGTACCAACAGAGATGCTAGATAACATTCACGATTTTTGCATATGTGTAATTGATTTAACACAGAACCACAGGAGACCCAGGCTCCTCTGGAGCTGCAGCAAGAGATGATTGAAATATTTCCCCTGCATAAAACAGCAGCACACACCCATACTTGGGCAACTGAAACCCCCGCTTTATGGCCTGGGTGTACTTTTCCAAGGCTCTGCCCATCTGAATTCAGCTTAAAAAGTTATGGTGCTTAAAAAAAGAAAGAAACACACAACAGCAACAAAACAACAAAAAACAACCACCCAAAGGACTTTCTGGATGTCAAGCTGTTTTCCTGATTTTTTGTTTTTCCTTTTCCTTAAAAAGTGGCAGCTGATCAAGGTTGCATGACTGTCAGTGTGAGTACTCCAGGACTTCTTGGCTGCCTGCTTGCTATCCCTCAAGTCCCCTCAAAATCCATGCTCTACCAAGAAACGAGAACAAATATTACTTGACCATATCCTTTTCAGGTTCATACTACTTCATCTACAATTTTCCTTCAGCAAAATCAGTAGGATTTCCAGGACAGAACATCTGGAAACATAAGTCTGAATTCTCACAATGTCTATGGCAAGACAACACTCTCAGATACATGGTTGGATTGTTGGTGCTGTCCTGTGCAAAAATTGGGATATGAACTTTGATGATCCTTGTGGGTCCATTCCAACTCAGAATATTCTATAATTCTATGACCCTATAATAGAGACATCACTGAAGACCATCTAGTTCCAAATCTTTGCTCAACAGCAGCTTGCTCAGGGCTGCATTCAGTCAGGCTTTGAATAACTTCAAGGACAAATACTCTACAACCTCCTTGGGCAATCTGTGCCAGTGTTTGGCAATCCTCACTGTAAAAAAGAAATTAAAAATAGAAATAATAATTAAAAAATAAAATCTGTGAATAAACAGTATTCAAACTGCTACTGCTGCTGCTATTAGTATTATTGTTATTTTTTCTCATGCTTGCAGTAAGCCAGTAATGACTCACAGCAAAGCATCAGTTGACACTTGAAAGGAACAACAGTAAAGCCAAATAATGTAACTGTATTTGGGACTAAATCTGAACAGTACAAAAAAGAAAGAAGAGTGTCTACAAGCCTTTCCAAGAAATGGGTGTTTTTCTGTTACTGCAACATTTTTCCACTAACCACTTGACCATTCTTTCTTTGCACATCAGACAATCTGCTTCTTAAATAATGATATTGATTTCCTGATTGTAAATTAAGAAAAAAAAATATGCACATGTAGATTTGTATCATTATTCCTTTCGTATTTTCTGGAGATAAATTATACTTAGAGATTTATCTCCTTGTTTGGACTCCATTATTGTAGGATGCACAGTTAAAAATGACTCTGCAGTGTAAGCAAATGTAGAAGTAAAACCATTATTAATAGGTGAATACTCATCAGGTTTGGTGGGTTTTTTTCTGAATAAACAGACATTAATACCAGAATTATATTATTGATAATTAATAGTAATTGCTACCAGTATATTTTTAAGTTTTACATCACTGCCTCCTTCTAGCATAAGCTACATTTCAATGTGGTCAATGCTGGTTTTGGCTTTATGAGGACATGCCAACCTTCGACTGCAGAACACTGTTTTGAGAAGCTTGTACACTTTCCATGCTTAATTAATCTCAAGTCTCTGAAACCCATGCTGTCAAATGTGTAAACATACAATGGTTTTCTGATGTGGATTCCAGCTTACTCAATATCTGGTCTCACACTTATTTTATCTATATTTTTATGAGTTATCACTCTTATAAATATTTTCATTAATTATCTTTCTTATTTTTCTGGATTTGCTGGGGGAAGTTTCAGACTTTTCCTTCCAAGGGAGAAAATGTAGGACTAATTTAGCAAATATGATATTGCTGTTTTACTACGTAGGCAGAGTAAATGTTAACTTTCATGAAGGTTTACAGTTTATTGCTACAGCAGGAAAGGGAGCAATGGAATTAGCTGGCTTTTAATTTTTTTTAAGTCCTTTCTTCCAGTGCCTGGATTCACAAATTGAAGTAAGCTTGTTTCAATACTAAATTTTGGTATGTTTATTGCCTTAAATTAGGAAAAAGGTAGTGAAAACAAAGCAATTTCATGTGGTAAACAAGTTAAATGACTATTGCCCAGGGCTACCAAGTGTGTACATAGAGCCATAATACATTTGTAATACTTTGTTTAGAAAAAAAGAACATTATGTTGATATGTAAGTAACACAGAATTAAATCATCATAGGAGCTGTGGCGCTGGTTTCATGTTTTATTATCCTTGCAAAATAACAGACACAGTCTGTTCTCAGGGAAGACTGATTTTTGGGGAGTAAAGCTGACAATGTTAGAGAGCAATGAGCTAGGGGCCCCGAAAAGGAGATGAACCAGCTTTTTATTCCAGGGGCATATAAGCTCAAATTGCTGCCTACAGCATCATTATGAAATACTTATTCATGTGATGGTAGCAAATTAAAAGCAGGGTTCATGTCACCAGGTGCTATCCATAGTTAAAATACATAACTACATGCAGATCTTTGCTCCAAACCTTTGACTTCATGGAAACAAACCCTGAGTCAGCTCACTCTTGCTTCCAGCAGAGCTGTGGGGGCAGGAAAAGTGCAGCCACTCAGAGCTGTTGGTCAACAGGCTTTACATTAGCTGGAGAAATAAATAGAATAAAATAGAATCATAGAATCATTAAGGTTGGAAAAGACCTCCAAGATCATCAAGTCCAAACACCAAACACCACCATGGCTACTAAACCATATTGTGCAGTATGGTTTAGGGTATGAAGGGCAGAGGACTGCTAAATAAAACAGATATTTTGGATGTGACCATTGACAAGATCACGACTTCATGATCCCTGTCAATGTCTACTAGTGTGGAAGGTGGCCTGTCCTTAAACAGATCAGCTGGTTTGCCTTTCATCCTCCAAGACATTAAAAAATATCAGAAAACGGAAACAAAACATTAAAATTAAAATGAAAAATCTCAGTGCATCATTGGAAACTAAAAGTCATTCAGGTGTGTTACATGAAGGGGTAGAGACAGTAAACCTTCTGTCCTTTTACCATGAAGAAGAAGTGCAGTAGGTTTTGTAACTAAGCTGATACGCTTTCAAGAACAAATTGTATTGAAAATGGTAAACTATATTTCACAAATGGGAGCCAGTCTGAAACCCAAAGGCCTGGGAATGGAGCTGAAGGAGTAAAGTTCATGTACATATTAAATGAGAAATTCCTTAGGTGAAGTCAAGCAGCTCAGGGATTCAGGGATAACAGCTCTAAGACCATAATGTTTCTGAGCCTTTTGTTGTTGTGGTGGTCTTGACAGACAGACAAGGGCTGAACTTTTTGTGAATCAGGCAAACCCCCTTTTTAATAATCCTATGGCTTGCACAGGCAGTTTGGCTTGGAAGAGATTTGCAGCTCTGGAAATCAGCTGGAAGTATCTGGGCTGGAAGCTGAGACTTTTCCTACAGAAAGCAGAAAAACCTTTGCCTTTGCCTAAACCTTTGGAGACCTTGGGAATACCTGAATGCTTTAACTAAGGAAAGAAGGAAGAGAAGAATAGAATATTTTCAGTTTGAAGGTACCTACAGTGATCATGTAATCCAACTGATTGACCTGGTCAGCTGACCAAGTTAAGGCATGTTCTTAAAGGCATTGTCCAGATGCCTCTTAAGCACTGACAGGTTTAGGACACTGATCACCTCTCTAGGAAGTCTGTTGCAGTTTTTGACCATCCCTTTTTTTGTAAAGAAATGCTTCCTAATGTCTGTTCTGAACATCTCCTGCCAAGGCTTCAAAAGGTACCTGATCAGGAAACTGCTGAAATAGACTTTTATCTCTGGGCTCAGAAGCAGGGTCTTGGCAACAGCTTGTACTGCCTTCCTTGTCCCTGGTTCCTGGTCCCTACCACAGCTCTGCCTACCTGTCCAGATTATTTTCTAATACTCCAAGCCACTGGGAATTTTCCAGTCTATATGACAACCAGAAGTATGCATGTGGCATATCCAGCTTTGCCCTTTCCCTTCCCACAGAAAACTACAAAGGGATAAAGGAGTTGCCACCACAGGACGCCATGCAGGCCTTGTGCCTCGTTATCTGACTGAGTGTGAGGAGATGGCCACTTTTAGGGGAAGAGAAGCCTGCCTGCTTGCCTTTATTTACTGATAGTCAGAGCACACCTGTCCCCTTTTCTTATAGTAAACAAAATTCATCATTTTTTGAAAGCCTTTCACATGCTTTGTGGCCGTCACAAGGTGAGAGACAATCCTTGTTTTGCAGAATTTACGACTCATTATACACAGGGCAGACAGGGGCTCAGGGACACACAGGAGGGGCAAAGGACTTGAACCCAATTTCTAAAACCTCACTGTGTTGGCTGGGTGAGCAAGTCATTCCTTGCAGGAAACATCTCTGTGCCTGCTGTAGCAGTAGAGCTGTCTGCACAAGACTGTTTGCTCACCTTAAGAGTTTTGGTGATTCATTAGCCACTCAGGTCCCCCAGAGCACAGGGAGGTCACAGCCTCAGTGCTGCAACAGATTAGTTTACAAAAAAAAAAAAAAAATAGTAGCTGAAGGGCTCAGGTAGGTAAAGCTATAGCACCACAGAGTTCAGTTGTTAGACTATGGCTCAGACATCCCACACTGGGATTGTATTAATTCCATTTACCCACAGGAAACATTTCAACTCCAGCCTCTTCTGCAGGGAACACAGGAGTGAAGAGGGAAATGGAGGAGGAAGTATCCTGGGCACTAACACACAGCTCTTGGTCATTCTGTACTTCTTGGTGTGGGAAGGAGGAAATAATGATTTACTGTGAAGCTCTGGGATGGTTTCATGTGTGGAAGTGGCACTACAAACGTATGGACTCTGATAACCTGGTTCTGCACAGCTGATCTCCACACTTTGGGAGAAAGAGGATGTCCTTTTACCTCCTCATTAAGAAACAGAGGTGCTTAATGAGGAGAAGTATTTACTCAATGGGTATTTTTATTAGAACAAATGTTAAAATGTGTTAAATTTTGAAAAGGTGGAGGGAATCCCAAATTCAGGAAAAATCAGCATGAATTTTCTCAATTACAGTCGAATATCAAACACGTGCATTCCCGCCTCGTTGTGACAGGCATGGGGCTTACCCCTCCGAAAGTTCCTCCAAAATTAAATTTATGAGAAGAAGAATAAATCTAGAGGCAGACAGAGATGCTTTGATTTCTCTGTGCTCACTCTCCATAAATATTAATGCCTTTCCTAGGTGCTGGCATCGTGACACGCCGTGGACGGGGGCAGGATGTGTGCTGGCCCGGCTCTCAGCCTCCTGCATACAGATGAGCCCCTCAGAGAGGCTGCAGGTGAAACACACACACACACAGAGTGAAATTATAGCTGCCCCTGGGCAGCTACACGGGCCAGTAATAGCTGCTTCTTCCATCACTGGGTAATGCAGCCATTGTGTCAGGGACCTACTCAGTGGTGTTGCAGCATTAAGGGGGAGAAAAGCTAATGTAGTTTGCCAGAGAGAGCACAAATCGCTTCCTCCCCACATAGACTACAGGAATGTTTGCCTTTTATCACACTAGCTCCTTTATAACTTTCTATTCACAGCCTTTGTCGTTTTCATCATTTAAAGAAAAAAAAAAAAAGGAGTACAGGCTATGTAACAGATTGAAAATGCATGAGATATGAATAAATTATCATGTGTAAAAGTATAGGTTTAGCTTTAGATGCAAGAAATAAAGGAAGGGAAACCAATACCAGAAAAATTTTCAGGGATTATGATTTCTTGAGGTATCATTATCTGGATGATGACACCAGGGGAAGTTTTAAATCACAAGGGTATTGTGGTAAGACAAATGGCAATCTTGCCCTTGAGAATCTGAAGTGAAAGACATAAGAGGAAGTGACAGGAGACAGATAAATGGGTTTTCATGAGGAAGTTCTGATACAATGTGGGTTTATGTGAAAATGCAAATCAGTTTCCTAGTACCACAAGTAACTCCATACCACAACTGTTTAATCTCAATTCTTTAAAAAACACCACTTTTAACATCTCTTGATAAGTCATTATGCTAGCTTGAGGGAATTTATTTGCCTTATGAATTTTAGAGAATCAGTCTAGTTTTGTCATGTAAATAAACTATGAAATAGGTTTTCTAGAGACAGGTAACATGAGTGAACAAATCATCTCAAGCTTGATGAATTGTGTCATGGAAATGCTTAGAAAGATCCTAGAAATCCTCTTATCCTAGCAAGAGCTAGTGTCCTGCTTTCATCTGAGATAGAGTTAATTTTCCTCCCAGCAGCTGGTACAGTGCTGTGGTTTGGATTTGGGATGAGGATCATGTTGACAACACACTGGTGTTTCAGTTATTGTTAAGCAGTGGTCAAGAATTCTTCAGCTTCTCATCCTGCCCTTCCTGCGAGGAGGCTGAGGGGGCACAAGGAGTTGGAAAGAGACACAGCTGGGAGAGCAGTCCCAAGCTGGGCAAAGAGATGCTCCAAACCCTGTGGCATCATGCTCTGTGTATAAACTGGGTGGGTAAGTTGGCCAGGGGCTGATGGCTGAGCACTGATCAACAGTTGGTAAGCAAATACATTGTGCATCATTTGTTTTGTGTGTTGTAGTTATTTTATCTTTTTAATTATTATTCTTTATTATTATCATTATCCCTTCCTTTTTTGTCATGTTAAACTGCCTTTATCTCAATCCACAAATTTTACTCTTTTTTGTTTTTGCTGATTTTCACCCACATCCCATTTGATGAAGGAGAGGAACCAAAACTGAGTGGTGTTGAGTTGCTGGCTGGAGCTAAACCGTGGCAGTTCTTTTTGGTTCCCCAAAGTGTTCGAGGTGATGACAGATGTGATTGGGAAGTGCTGGCTGGAATTTATATCTGTTGGTGCTGTTTAGGGATCAGCTGGCAGGCTCCTGTGCTTGCCATGGGGCTCGCTTGCCTTCCTGTTTGCCAGAGTCTCGTGCTCGTTAGGGGCTGCTTTTTGCTGTCACCGCTCGCTGTAGAGCTGTGCTGCCCATCCCCTTCCTCTGCTGTGCCTGGGAACGTTCTGGTAGCAGCAGTGATGATGTGCCTGGGCTGGCAGATGGCCAGGCCACCTCTGCTGGGTCTGTTCTGCTGTGCTGGACTGGGTGGAACGCCAGTGTGAGATTGAGTGGAAGTGCTGTGACCTCTTACACGTGAGCAGGACACCCCAAACCACACGTGGCCCATGGATTAGGCCACTCTGGGACACGTGAGCCTCAGGTAAACCCCTGACGAGACTGTGGCTCATAGATAAGACCCCACTTGGAGCAGGAACAACCTTAAATATCTGCAGTCTGTGGGTTAGTTCAGGCCAGAGCAGGGGTAAAGGGAAGAGATCTTTGGAATGTTAAACCAGACGGTCTCGTCCAACGGGACCAGGGGTGGAGATTGTAATGCAAACACCTTTAAATTGTTGTAACCCAGGATTTGAGTTGTGTGTTGTAGGAAGTGCTGTAACAGGAGGCACCCAAATCAGTGGAGGTGAAGCCTTAATTTAAACAATGAAAGTGATGCCATGATGATTCTTTGCTTTTTATATATACCCCCTTTATATACTCTTTTATATAGCTTTTATGTATTCTTAAGGGCCTTTTAGCCTACATACTTCTAATTCTTCAGGTTTGATAACCAGCACAGACCCAATATTCCATTAAGCCAGGAGACCAAACATCTGAGAAGGCTCAGACACCAAGGTCTTCTCTAGAACACATTTTGTAAATTAAGATACAGGGGAAAAGTTCCTCGGGGAGGGGGGTTCGCTCAGCCTCTCACTGGGGAATCTTTGATAGATATGCTAATTGGCAAGGCCTATAATGATATACCCAAACTATTGTGGGTGTGCATTTGGATGCGTATTCCAATGTGCTCCACCTGGACGGGGTGCACCAAGGATCCTTAAAATAAATACCGAGGTAAAATCCCTTTTTCCTCTCTAACCGTGTTTGGTTCTTGATTTTAAGACCAAGGATAGGCATCAAAACTGCAGCAATGACCCAGCCTGAGCCTGACTTTGGTGCCCAGCAACCCCACACAACACACCACACCTCCGGTCCTGAGTGACCACTGACAGTTGGAGCCTTAAGTGATGGACTAAACAAACCCAATGAACGTTTTGCAGATATTTTGCAAGTCTGGTCCATGGACCAATGGAATGACATCTGTGGATAGCATCAAAGGATGGCAAGGGGAACGTGTGGTTAATGAGGATGTGTTGGCTGGTGTGGAGCCTTAGCATGACATAACTGGAATGGAATAAGGGGTGGAGAATGTGCTCAGATAAAGCAAATTAAAAGTCAGAAACTCATAATTAGCCTTATTTCCTACTTAAATAGGAGATCATGTAATGAATTGTTTGCTCAAATCTTTTGACAAATTATCTGAGAACACATGAAGAAAACAATACCTGTGAGAGCTGAGAATCTTAAACCAGGGAGATATTTTCCTTCAGGTGCTGAATAGAGGCATTTTCTCCAAAGTTAACAGTATCTCTGGACTTATAGCTTCTGAGATGGGCTGGATTTAAATAACAATGTGCAGTCATCAACAACAGAATGGCAATGGTGGCACCAAATACAGAGTAATTTCATAATTACTGGGCAGTAAATACAAAATAATTTTAAATCTTTTGTTTGTGTGCACATAGCAACAGCATTTCAGTTAAGTTTACACCTTCCTTTGAGATGAGAAGATTTGGGTATACATGCAACAAAAGTAGGAAATTTGAAGACGGGTCTTGCATGCTTCAGTATGTAACTGCCCAATGAGGGGAAAAAAAATTCCTTCAGATTTTGCACATCTCAATACTTTCTAGAATATTAAGGTATGAACAAATTATGAACAAATCAATTGGTGCAACCTGAAAGGAAGCATTTCTCATACAAGCTAAGCTGTGTCTAGACTGCATGTTTGAATAGCTGGTCAAAAACAAGCAAACAATCCAAAAAAGGCTGGGGCCTATCTTGTCTACATTTTCACACATAGTTATCAAGAAATAGTGTTTTTCCAGGAGCTTCTTAAGCCATAGCATCTCTTTTTGAAGTATCACTTGATTTCCTTTTATTTGATCTCTATAACCTCAAAATACAAGGGTTTTGATTGATGCTGTCTGCCTTCTCCTCAGTCATCCCCACAAAAGATCTAATAATACATTAAAGAAGTTCAGAGCCCCTTTTCCTGCTCTATCTTCTTCTTCACACTGTTTTAGCACTGTTAACTTTAGAACACTTCAATTATCACTGAAGATTCAGAAGTTGACCTAATTGTACTGATTTTTTTTTATTGAGGTTGTAATTTTCAAAGCCTTTTCTTCCTATTACAAAGTCCATCTTTTATTAAGTTTAGTAATGATTAGGCATGACCAACTAAAATTAAAACTGAAACTGCTCTGAATAGCTTATTATTAATCAACTTAAATAAACAGTTCACCAACCTGCATATCAGAAAATGCCAGATGGGAGCAGTTGCCGTGGTGCTACTGGAATTAGGTAATAACATAATTAGTAGTGGTCACCAGCAGGAGTTAATATAGCTGGATCTTACAGTTCCAAGACTAATAAGCACCTGATGTCTTAGACAACTTCTTCTTTTCATTACTAATGTCTGCCAAGTCTGCCAGCAGCACATTCCATGAGGTTTAGTGAAAAATTCTTCCTTCTTATTTGTATCAAATGAGATCCATGAGGAGAATCCCTGGGAAGTTATAAATTAGCTCACAGGATTAATTTCTTCCATACCCGGAAAAATTGTAGACTTTAACCATCACCTGTGTAAGGCCTGAGAAGGTTTGTCCTGTCCAATAATGACAAGTAATATTGAAAGCATAAGGTTTAATTTCAAAGAATAAAACAGTGATCAGCACTGAATAGCCTCTTCAAACATCCTATGAATACAAAGGAGGAAGGAAATGAGGTTTCAAAATGTTCTTTCAAGGTCTATGAGGTTAAAGATTATCTATACATCTAAGCTCATGGAGCTTCTTTCTTTTTCAAGAAAATAAATTTTCCATTACGGCCCTGATCCATTCATTCTGCATGATGGCATGAGTCCATCTACTTGATTTCCAAAGGGATATAACCTTTTATAAGCTGCATTAGTCCCAGGATAATTTTTCTTTTTCTTTTTTTTTTTTTTTAAATTTTCCTACTTGATATTTACACATTTTACTGTGATATTCTGTAAATATCTTTTATTATTCAGATAGTTTAATATCAAGTAGTCATTTCCTTTGGAAATTCTCTATGTCATGAAGATAAATGCTTACAAAACTTCAGAAATAAAGTGCCTAAAAGCAAACAAACAAAAAAGTAAACTTACAAGAAAAGAATAAAATATGGCTGAAAGCAAAGAAATAAGAGGAGACAGAGACAGAAGGAGCCATTTTGAGATAGTTATGAGGAAAAGACAAATTATTTTAAAAGTCAGTCTTCCCACTGTGCTATTTCCTTTGTGTCACATCTGGAACTACCTGTTTGACCGTCTAAAGATGCACATGTTTTCTTTAAAATTGTTTGTTCCTCAGCTTCACCAAGTTACTTTCTGTTTCATCTTTGATAATTCACACTGGAATTGTTCTGCCATTGCCATGTTTTCATCACCACTTCTGTCTCCAGTATTCCCCAGGCAACGTTGCATCTCAGTTGGGTTCATGTACAATGAAAAAATAAAAAGTTTCTCAGTGATTCTCCCCTTTTTTTGTTGATGAGTAATAGAGGCAAAAAAAGTTATGAAGTGTGTCTCTGGACAGCTTCTAGAGATTACACAAGTAGAGGCTATTCCAAAGCCCAAGGAAGTCAATTAAGAGATTCATTGGCTTTGACAGGCTTTGGAGCAACACATAATGATTGTAGGTTTATCTCACTGTCTGATGGAGAGTCTCAGATCAATCAACGTTGCAGCTGCTCAAGAGGAAGAAACTATTTGTAAATAAGTGATTCACTGGTTAGTTATGATGCTCTCCCCAAAGCATTTAGCTACTCAAATATCAGTGTGCAGAACTGATTACACAGTGGCTAATTTCACTGCTGAGCAGTTCAGGGAAACACTGGCTCTGTCTCTCACAAATGTGTTCCTGAAAGCTGATTCCACAGGCCTGATATATCCTGCTTGCATTGTTTGGTAAGACTTTTATCTGGCCTTTCTTATTATACCATCTGAATGCTTTACAAGCCTTAATAAACTTATTCTCACAGTGTCCCTGAGGCAACAGCTACATGAAAAAAGTTGCCCAAGAAAAGAAACCCCTAGGCAAAAGCCTGGAAGAAAATGCTGCAGGCAATCACATGCAAAGGAACAGTTGTCCAGAGAAGAAATTCTGCCCCAGAAAGAATTGACCATGGGAATTCTAGCAATGGAAAACATCCTTGATCAGGTCAGCTTTATTGAGTTATGTGGCTCCAGTTTTACTTTTCTTCTGTCTTACAGATGGGGTGTTCCCAGGCTTTTTCATGCCTACTTCAGAAATCATAATTTTTTTCAACTTTGGACTGCAATTTTTTGTTACTCTCCTCCTGCAACCTGGATCTAATAAAGTAGTTCATGGAGTTATTGTGAATATCACTTCGCAGCACTGTAGCCCAGTAAATACAATATTGCTACTGATCGTAAGAGGCTTTGTAGTGAGTTTGCAGAACCTCAGGAGCAAGGCTGCTCTGGCTCACTATGTCTGAGTTTGTGTTCTCTTGCCTGGGGCTTTGTCTTAGGTACTTTAGCTGAAACAGTGTTTTCTAACAACAGGCCACTGTCTAATTTGTTTTATTTTGTGTTTGTGTACTGCAATCATAGAGGGTTTTAAGTAGATAGATCATAGAGTCTTAAAATGATAAAATATCCTGAGTTGGAAGGGTCCCACAGAATTATTGAGTCCAAATCCCAGTCCTGTTCAGGAACCCCAACAATCATGTCCTTGAGAGCATTGTCCAAACAATCTTTGAACTCTATCAGGTTTGGTGCTGTGACCACTGCCCTGGGGAGCCTGTTCCAGTGCCCAACCACCCTCTGGGGGAAGAACCTTTTCCTCATATCCAACCTAAACCTCCCCTGACACAACTTCAGACCATTCCCTCAGGTCTTGTTGCTGTCACCACAGAGCAGATCTCAGTGCCTGCCCCTCCTCTGCCCCTCATGAGGAAGTTGTAACAGCAATGAGATCTCCCCTCAGTCTCCTCTCCTCCAGGCTGAGCAGACCAAGTGCCCTCAGCCGCTCCTCACAGCTTCTCCTCAAGGCCCTTCAACATCTTTGTTGCCCTCCTTTGGAGACTCTCTGATGTCTCTTTTATAGTGAGGCACCCAAAACTGCTCACAATATTCAGGGTGAGGCCTCCCCAGCCCAGAGCAGAGCGGGACAATCCCCTCCCTTGCCCGGCTGGTGATGCTGTGCCTGATGCCCCCCAGGACAGGGATGTCCCTCCTGGCTGCCAGGGCACTGCTGACTCATGTTCAACTTGCCACTGACCAGGACCCCCAGGTCCCTTTCCATGGCACTGCTTTCCAGCCTCTCATTCCCCAGTCTGTCTGTACATCCAGGGTTGTCCCACCCCAGGGGCAGAACCTGGCACTTTCCCTTGTTGAACTTATTACAATTGGTATGGAAAAGGTAGTTTGATTCCTATTAGGACTAATTCTACAGTATTATTCCTTTCTGCTATAATCACTCCTGGACTACTAAGAATTCACATTAGGCTGTTGATACTTCAGTTACAACCACAGTAAGCTGCTGGATTTACACATATGGCATTTTCATTTTTCCTAAGCAAGTTTTCAGGCAGTGAAAAGCAAACATCAGAGCAGTTACCCTGCCCTGTGGTAACAGATACTGCACAGCCCTGAAGAGCACGGTGTTCTCTGCCCAGTCGATACAAGAACAAGGGTAAAAGGTTACTACAGGCAGTTTGGTGTGTAAAAAAGGAGGGAGGCATAGTATCAGATATATAGCCAGGGAATGAAACTGATTTATCAGATAATAAATACTCTTGCTGCGCATTAAGCAACCTTTGTGAGACCGCAAATTGATCAGCGTTAAAAAATAATTGTACCACTTTGCTGATTTTTTTCCAAACTAATTTATTTTTCAGCTAACATGTCTACAGGAAGTTTTAGAGATTTACACCTGCTCAGAATCCAGTTTCCAGTCCTCTGCTCCTGCTGATATCTAGAAAACTTTCCTATCTTTGTAAAAGACTAGTGCCTCAGAAGCGGCACTTCTTTGTAGGCGGGGATTAAGATGCATAGATGATCTTTAAAAGTTCTGCTAGTCTGGTCTTTCTTCTTTTCCAGAGCACATTGTTTAATGGATTTAAATTTATCTCCCATTCCTACACAACTCTCACAGAGAACTGTAAGTGGTATAAGAAAGTCAGTGCTTGCAGGACCACCACAGCTGTTGAATGTTACCATTCAATAAACTCTGAAATTCATTTTCTTCTTGTCTTATTGTCTTTCTCATTCTCCTTCAGCCATCACAGAGTGATCTTACACTGACAGTTCATACATATTCGAGCAACTACCCAGAAACCACACACTGAATATTTTCTCTCTTTTTGCAGTCATTTATTTGTAGATTAGCCTCTCTAAAGAAATAAAAACCATCTAATTTTTCTCATTTAAATGTACTCTCAAGACCAACTGATCATATTTTCTTCCACTTTGTGGAAGCTATCTTCAAAAGCATTGCTGCTTTGTAAGGTGCATGAATGCTGCATGGGAGTTTGGCTTAAGTGACTGGTTAATGCCTCAAGTACAAAAGGAAATGAGAGCAAACCTTTGCCAACCCCAGTAAGCTATAAATTATGCAATGTACACAAAGATAAAGTGATGCTGGGCCAAGCTTTTAAAGGGAATGGAAAGGTTTTCGCTGTAAATACAGTTAAGTGTATCCATTAATTAAAAACAAAGATCAAAGATGCTGACAAATTTCAGCAATACAGTCTTGTACAACCACAGAAGAGATGCATTGGACACCAATTTCTCTACAGGCATTATCAGTTCCAGTGTCTATTGGAGAGCATCAGGATTAATTGGGCAGAAATGTATCACTAGAGAAATCCTTCAAGGGTTAAGAAGAGATTGACATGAACCTTTATGAATAGAGTGTTCTGCTACAGAAGACATAGGGTTCAGATAATGATTTCTGTTGTAAAAATAGGAAAAGAGAGGAAATAAAGTCTCTGTGAGTCAGACAGTGAAGAAAGGTGTTTGTGTTAACTATGATGTTTCTTAGTTTTGATATACTTTGAGAAACTTTTAAGTGACATAACATGTTGAATATTTCTCTGGGATATTCTAAATTTTCAAGGAAAGACACTGGAGCTTACTGTTAGTACCATCAAATGTATAATACATTTGTTTCAGGTTACAATGTAAGATGTAACCAAAAGTATGTATTCCATCGCCATCTGTTAGAACCAGGTGGGGCAGTGCTCTTTGTCTCCTCCATGACACATCCCTGAGAACTTCCTCCAGAGGGATATCTTCTGTTCATGAGCCATCCAGCCTCACTGCATGACTCATAAAATTACATCATCCCATTGTGAGATGCTCTGCCCAGGGAGAGGAACCAAGCATTCCTACCTGGATGTAATCTGAGGTTTGGAACACCGGAGTCAGCCCTTGCCTGCTGGATTCCCAGAGGACAAGAGCTACAGAACCACCACTGGACCTTCAGAGGAAGACCAGACCCTTCTACAGGATCACCTCTTCAACAGAACCACATCTGTCACTTCAAAGAGGACTGCAGCCACCCCTTAACTGGACTGCTACCACCACCCTGACCAACATATCCTGAACTGTTATTCCTATTTCTCATGTCTTTGCCTGAAAGCCCCTTAATTTCAAAATTGTAATAATTCAGAGGGAAGGGGGTTACATTTTCCATTCCAAGGGAGGCTCCTGCCTTCCTTAGCAGACACGTCTTTCAAACCAAGACAACGTTAAAGCTTCCTTCTTAAGGATTCTTTAAAGTGTACTTCAAAATTCAGTTTTTGAGATGATTTAAAAGTGTTATAATACAAAGTCAGTCACATGAAATTCTAAAGGTGCTCCTGCTAAGCCCTTTTTACTGCTGCTGAACATCAATATGCCTTATTTGAATGTAACTCCAGAAAGTTATTTGTGCTTTTAAAATTGCAGCCAGGCTGTTCAACACAGAAGTGATTTCCTGTGAGTATTTAGAGCAATTGCTACATGTGGATTTGACTCACCTTCTTGCCTGACACTAAAGAATGAATTAGCATGGCATAACTTTCACTAAAATCCCCAGGCTCAGCTGAATGTCCCAAACCCTCCAGAAACTGCCAGCGCAATTCACATGGGTGTTTCTAACCTTACTCTAAACCATTAACTTAGATATTGATGCCAGAAAAAGGGACATAGCATAGCTCACTTGACACTAAACCCCTCGATTCATCAGCCTGGGGAATTTCTGGCAGCTGACCTGGTGAGTTACGTGCTAGCCTATAGCTACTTTAAATTTAAATATGTTCCATCTTTACAAACTGCTCTTGATGCAGTAGCTCCAGCAGAGCTGAGAGTGCAAAAATGTCTTAAAAACTGTGCTTCCCTCCCCTCACAAGATAACTGCTGGGGAGATTATTATGGTCACTCAGGAGAAATTAAGCATCTATGGAAGTTTATGATCGCCAGGAAAAAAATTGAATGTGTCTGAATTACTCCTAATATGAACAAACAGAAAACAACATTCACAAGTAATATCTCTATACTTAGGGATCCAAAAGGTGGGGGTTTTTTGCCAGAGGAGAGGTAAAAGGAACACTGGCTAAAGGAAAAATTAAGCATACAATTTGAGTGAAATTTAGGAATTTCTTCATGGCAGGTTTGTTGTGTATTATTCCATAACCACTGAGCAGAAGAGGTGTGCTTTTAAGCTCAGTGGCAGAAAAGGGGAGCAACTGGGAGAAAGAGGAAAATCACAGTCAAGGTGAGCAGCATAAAATCTATGGTAATTCACCCTACAGCTAGTAGGCATCATCTAGATCCATAGAGTGCTTCAGCACTGTTTTTGCCCTTCCTGTAGCATCAAATCAGCCCCATTTCACCTTCATTCAATGAATCCCTCATTTCACAGATATCAGTCAGGAAAAGAGATATCAGCTAAATGCAGACATGACAGCTAACTTCAGGTAAATCACATTTTCTATTTGAGGCAGTGTGTTGCCAGTCTGGATGTCCCAATCAAGTGTTTTCAGGAAAACAATGAACTCACTGTAAGAAAGAATTTGCATTCATCAGTAGCCAATTAAAAGCTGTTTCTTTCCTCCCAGCAAGTCTACAAATAGCTGTGCTGTCAACATCGAGGGCAGATCAATCTGTTAACATTTTTGGCACACATCAGTGGGGAATCTGTAAAGATCTCTTAATAAAGCATTTGAAATCGCAGGTAAATACCACTCAACGAAAAGGAAACGTTTATTTATATAAACTTCCACTCTTACCCATTACCTCTTCAAGCCCACTGCTGCATTCTTCATCTAACTGAGCTAAATCATGCATGAAATAGTATTTTATTTAGTTTAATGGCTAACAGAACCTGAATGCCTACATATACTGCACTAGCTTACTTCTGAAAGACTCAGTAATTTTTAATACAGGAAAGAATTGCTCAGTGTGTAACCTCAGTGAATAGGCCAGCCTTATTTCCATTATCAGCAAATGTATTCCAGAAAGCTGTTCCATATCATTCAGTCTTATATAATTTCATCTTTCACAAAAAAAAAAACCCTGAAAATCAAACTCCCAAAGCTCCATTCTCTGTTTTTATTACTAAACATTATCTCTTCTAGCAAGAAAATCTTAGTGTTATTTCACTTTTTATCCTTTCTTCCTTCGAGAGAATAGCAGTCTTTATCACCATTTGCCCAGTTATCTTAGAAGCAAATTTGTCTTTTTCTGAGATGTCTCTTTTGATAGAACACCTTGCTTAAAAACTGCACTTTCCCTAAACACACAGCTATTAAGGATACTTTCTTTAAAGATATTAAAGAAAATTTCATCTGTGCTCTTTATTATCATCACATTTAAAAGGAAAGTAAAAGAAAACAAGATCTGTGATCAAATGGAACTGTATAAATACTCAAATTTAGCATTTTTATTGCAATCCAATTAGGAAAAAAGCAGTGCTGAAGTAGAACACCACTGAACAAGGAGCTGTGGAAGCAGCTTAGGAAGATTTCTCCCCACTGAGTCTGTATAACAGAAGATATACATGTAACCCTTGCATTAATATCCCTGAGCTGTGTTTGTTGAAACCCAAAATCAGAGAATGGGTCAAGTTGGAAAGCACCACAGTGGTGTCACCTGGTCCAACTTTGCTGCTTAAGCAGGGTCACTCCAGACCAAATGACACAGGAAATGTAATGGAATTCCAGAAGACTGAAATTATTGAAATTTTCAATGTTTGGGTTGTTTTTTGGTTTTGGGTTTCTTTTTTTTTTTTTTTTTTTTTTTTTTTTTTTTTTTTTTTTTTTTTTTTTTTTTTTTTTTTTTTTTTTTTGTTTTTTTTAATTGTATTTTTTTGANTTGGTTTTTTTTAAGTAATGTTTTCTGAATTTTGAGAGACTCTGATTTTAGAACTGGGACAGATTCATCTCTGCAGGATTCCATGTCTTAAAACCTCATTAAGATGCGTATGAATACGTGTGTTCCAGAAATTTTCTCGTTTCACATATTCCAAATATGTTTCTAGATATTTCTGTCAATCCTTCCTCGACATCACAGCCCTACTAGCTGTGTGTCCACCCCAGTGCAGAAACCTCAGAGGTAACCACAAGCTAAAGTCAATTATCCTTGTTGCAATGTTCTGTTGATACAATGACACTGCTTTTGGGATTGGACCTTAACCTCCTCACGAGGGCTTTGGCTCTTGCGTGGGCATCTCCCAAAGCATGCAGTTTTACCATCTGCCTTAAGATTTCTTTTGGTTGCCCACACTTCAGGAACTTGAGGCCATTTGAGATATTCTCAGGTATACAGAATATAGAGAGGGCACTGGTAGATCTCAGAGGACCTGTGATCTGCCAGCTGACTGAGGGAGGGGATTCTCCCCCCTTCTCTACTCTGGTGAGACCCCACCTCGAATACTGCATGCAGTCCTATTGCCCCCAAGATAAGGAGGATATGGAGCTGTTGGAGCAAGTCCAGAGGAGGCTGTGAGGTTGGTAAAGGGACTGGAACACCTTCCCTGTGATGGCAGGATGAGAAATTTGGGGCTTTTCATCCTGGAGAAGAGAAGGAACATGGAGACCTCACAGCATTTTCCTTCACAGCATATGAAGGGGGCCAACAGGGAAGTCAGAGAGAAACTCTGCATCAGGAACTGTATTGATAGGACAAGAAGTAATGGGTACAAACTGAAAGAGGGGAAATTTAGATTACATGCTAGGAAGCAATTCTTTACTGTGAGGGTGGTAAGGCCCTGACGCAAGTTGCCCAGAGAAGCTGAGGCTGCCCCATTCCTGGGAGTGTTCAAGGCCAGGCTGGACAGGGCTTGGAGCAACAGGGGACACTAGAAGGATTACCTGTCATGATATCATGATAGGGAGTTGAAACTAGTTGATCTTTAATGCCTGCTCCAACCCAAACCATTCTATGTTTCTATAAGTCTATGATTCTGTGTTTCTATGATTCTATATGATTCAGTGATTCTGTGACTCTGTGACTCTATAACCTGAGGGAAATTCTGCACACCTGGTGTTAGAGTTGGAGACCAAAGAGTGTTGCCTGGGATATCTGGCTTGTAGAAGGCATCAGGATGAAGGCTCATGAATAAAGTCCTTAATTATTTACAATGCAGACACAGCTTTTCATTTTCTGGTATGGGTGTAGACAGGTAGAAAAGAGTGAGCAGAGAACTAATCCTCCTGCTGTTGTTTCTCTCCATATTCTTCCATGTTATCCAGGGATGGCAAGACTTCAGCCTCTCAATTTTGTTAAAACCCAAAGAAAGAAACTCTGGTTTTTTTCCTCTCTTCTACTGCTGACAGTGTATTTATCCTCTTCAATTCTTCCCACTGAAATAGCCGTTCAGTTCCTTTTGAATCAAATGGTCTTATCTCCAACGTTGATACCCGACCTCTTCAAAATTACTTAAGAAGCCCCAGGGCTGACTTGTTCATTTCTTGTCTTTCAGCCACAGACAACCAGAAGATGACCTGTGTAACTCTACTTTCTGTATTATTTCTATCTCTACCTCTTCAGAATTTTATTGCCACATGGAATAAAGCCTTTAAAGCTTTCTAAAACAAAATGCTTAAGCCTAGCTTCATCCATCTTCCATTAATTACTCTTAAGATTCAAAAAATTTTTGGATGGGCTTACCTACCTCCATTTGGCAACCTGTAGACCTCATATAGATATCTCTAACATATAGACCTCAGATTCTCAAGGGGTATTAACTCAGGACTGAGAGAGAGATTCCACCAAGTGCTTGGTAAGAACGGGTTAATTGACTTCCAACACATTAAAAAATGCAGTAGTGAGAAAGGGAATAGTAAATGCTCCAGGTCCAAGGCAGAATATATGATAAATAAGGTTTAAATGACAGAGAAGAAACATAAAGAAGGTGTTTTTAACAACAAATGACTTGCTGGAGCTTCCAGGATGTTATTGGAAAGGTCTTCTGCAGTGGTAGTTTTTAAAGTTTGGTAGTTATCTTTGTCAAGGCAGAGAGGTGGAAAATATGATCTTTTTGTAAGTCTCTGCTACCCCTTTTAGCTAATATCAAATTATATTTTAATTCATTAATTGCTTCTCTGGGATAAATAGATTTATCTCTAGAGTGAGGTATCTTGGCATCCATATGAATTTTCATAATTTGACCTTAAGGAGTCAATTCACAGGCTAAAGAAACTTTTAGATACAGATATTATGAGCTCATCAGATCTAACACTTTTTAAACAGATAAGAACTGTACTGATACTTTACTCCTTTGACAGACATTCAGACATATTACTTGGAGAAAAGAAAAAAAAATTAGAGATTAATCTGTAGCTCACCACTAACTAAACAAAACCCTTCCATTTCCTTGCTTCTCCTTATCTGCATCTGACCTTGAGTGTCTCTTATACCTGACAAGCAGTGAATATTTTTCATCTACCCTAACTTTCATTTCTCACACTCATGATTGGAGGGGGGAGCCATAATAAACATGAACATTTAATCAATACCCTTGTATGAACCGAGCAGTAAAGCACAGGCTAAATAATGAAGAAATACAATTCTTACTCCTGACGCATCTTTAATTAGAGCTTTACTACACGACACAAATTACTTCAGTCCTGTGATATTACCCAAGATGCTTAAATGTTCTACAAAAGTATTGATTTTGTTTTGAATGTCAGATCTTGCGCTTGGCAGCTTTTTCTGTGAAGCAAATTGGAATTCTAATTAAGCTGTGTTTCTCAAATGAGAAGCAGACAAACAGCAGCATAAGTGCACAATTATTGGACCATGGTTATCAGCCTTCTTATGGTCAAAACAACCACAATTTTGAGTATTACCAAGTAACACAGGACATGCTTTGAATGAAAGTTTTACAAAGATGAATTCCTGTATCGCCACTGCGTAATTTACCACCTTGAAAAAGATTGGTTGAATGGCTCGAATGGCGCATTATTTTTATTTATGTTTAAATAGGTTTGGCGACTTAGCAGTGAGAACTATTAACCTTTGGAAAAAATCAATTGCCATCTCATCTCATCTAGTTAAGAAAAACACACACATGCAAGAAAAACTGCACAGAAACCTGATAGAATTAGTCAGCAGTGAACAGAACCCTCACTCCGAGCTTTTGGCATCGGTGCGATGCAGTAGATGGGCTGTGGCAAGGAGAGTTTAGAGAGAGGAGCTGAATAAGGAAAGAATGGCACTGAAAAGCTGAAGGGAAAGATTTCAGCTGCTTGACGTGACCAATGAGTAGATGATACTTAGCACTTGTTCTTCATGTGTTTTGAGCTGCAGGTTTCTCGTGTCATTTCATTTGAATTCATTGACTTTCGGGACCCTCTGAGATTGTACAAGATGTACCTGTTAGAAAGCTCCATCTCGCATTCATCAACGTGTCCACCATTCTAACTTAATTTTAAATTCTTTCATCATCTGAAGCTTATGTAGCTTCAGATTTATGTTCAAGTCTGTTGCTGCTGTCTTTGTTTGAGGGGTTTTATTTGTGTATGATTTTTAACTACTTCCCTACATGTGCCAAATCTGACATCATCCCTTCTTTTTTCTTAATAGTGTCATGATCAACACAAAGAAAGGAGTCTTTGCCAAGACATGGCTAGTTTAAAATTTCTGTCTTCAGCAGACTGACAAGAAACATAAGTCAATAGTATGGTAGCCTCTATCACTAAACATTTATAGGTTTTCAAAATTTATTTAGTTTTTGTTTACCACTGGTGAAGAAATCTTAAAATTTGTGCTCGAGGTATTAAAACAAAATTATTAAGTCCTTCAATTACTCAAATGCCCTTAACTCTGAATTGTGGTAGGTTTTCTGTCACACACACAGAAATATGCACAGAGCTAAAGGGAAAATCTTTGTATTTGCAGAATCTACCACGTAAGGAATTCAATCTTTAAAAAACTTCTGACCTCTTAGTAAGCCATTTCAGATATTCAGCCAAATGTTACCAAATGTGAGCACATTAGATTCTCTTTAGTCACTGATAATTAAAATCCTCCTAAGCATCAGTGTCCTGACCTAGACGTAACACTCACCACATAGTGAAGGTTACTCCACTGTAAACACACAGGAGCGAAAATAAAATATTTCAGAGAAAATTGTCTTGAAATGGTATTTAACAGAAATCATCTTACAAAGGAAAAACATGGAGCTTCAGGTTTTAGGAAGGGTAGTTGGCCTCACTGATGCATGAATGATGTAAAAATTCTCCTCTGTATCAAGGAATTTTTCTTCAATCACTTTTTTAGCTTTGTGAAATTTGCTGGATCATGTCCAGAGGAGGGTAACAAAGCTGGGGAAGGGGCTGGAGCTCAAGTCTGATGAGGAGCAGCTGAGGGAGCTGGTAGGGGCTCAGGCTGGAGAAAAGGAGGCTCAGGGGGGACCCTGTGGCTCTGCACAACTCCCTGACAGGAGGGGACAGCTGGGGGGGGGGCGAGCTTTGCTCCCAAGGAATAGGGACAGGAGGAGAGGAAATGGCCAGGGGATATTTAGGTTGGATAATAGGTAAAATTTCTTCCCCATAAGTGTGGTCAAGCACTGGAACAGAGCAGGGTAGAATCACCATTTCTGGAAGTATTTAAAAGACATTTAGATGTGGCACTTAGGGACATGGTTTAGTGGTCAATTTGGTAGTGCTGGGTCAGTGGCTGGAGACTCAGATGTCTTTTCCAACCTTAATGTTTCCATGATTAATTAGCAATATGTTTAATATTCCTTGAAAAGCAGTAATATTCCTCAGACATGAACATTTTTTTGTTTTATTTTTATTTTAAAGCCATTTTAAGCACTGTTTTTTCCCTTCTACATCTTTTCCACCACCTAGCTTTTCAACTTGCTGTTAAAATTTCACAACAAGTGAATGAATACTGGAATCCCTCTAACCAGACGAGAAGACTTTAAACATCTATTCCTACAAGTTTTGCACATCCCCTTTTCAGACGAAATCACGTTGCCTGCTACAGAGCTCAGAGGCACAGCAGTGATCACCAGCCCATGGAGACTAGCAGAAGCTGTGTAGGAAGCCAGGAGACCGTAGGAGCTGCTGTAGAAATCCCAGAGCACACAAATATAGTGCAAGATCCACTAAATTGCTCCTGCTTTTATTTCAGAGCACCTCGTAAAGGAAAAAACTTGCAAATTGGAAAAGAATTATTTTCTGTTTATGAATAACCCATTGTTCTGACCTCTTTGCTTTGAAGCCAGTACTTGCTCCAGGGTGATTCAACGCCATGCTTTGGCTTTGATGTACAATCTTAAAAGCACCATTACAGGCATTTACTGGAAGGGAATACCTTGTTGCCATGGTTACTAGTGCATCACTTGAAATTGTGATACAGCTGGATTTCATCACCATGACACTAATTTTCTCCAGTGCAGCAAGGGAGAGACTAGATCATTACTGTATTAGATGCAGCAGAGTTGAGCTTTCTTCTTTGCATTTTCTTCTTTTCACTTCTAAAGTTTTGTGTGGGTGAAAACCATGGCTGTAAGGAGAAATCTGTGAGCCAAAGAAAACTATGCCAGCTATTGTTTGGGGGAATGTGAACAAATAGGGAGGATTTTTGGCTTTGTTTCTTACTAGGAAAAAAATGAAATGCAGAATCCTGTAGGAAATCAGCTGTCAGACTTACCACAGCCCCACTGGGATGAGGTAATGACAGTCAAATTCAGTGCTTCCCTGGTGGCTGCTGGGCCCTAATCCAGCACTCACTGAGCTTTCTCAGGTGTAGGCAGCACAGTGAGTTGTGGTGTGATGAACATTTCCAAGATCCCTGGGGCATGTCTTTATCACAGACAGAGAAAGGCAAAGAGAGGGAAGCATCTCACAACTGCACAACTTGTGCATCCCCAGCAGCTCGTGCACAGCAACTTAGAGCAGGAAGTGTGGTGGAGATGCCACCAGGTTTGGAAATAACCTCTGGTTCCAGGTTCATGATGACCCAGTCCAGCCTAGCTGCCCTTGTGCCTGCTGCAGAGATGTGACCTGAGACAGCTGTAATGACCCAGGTAGGAGACAGATCTGGGGAGAAACACACAGCAATTGAGTGTGGGATTGGTTTTCAACTGCACTGAATAGAAAGGAGCAGCTTTATTCAATTACTTGCCTTCATTCCTCTTCAGGCTACAAGCTAAACTAAGTTAACTGAAAGGAAACTTACTCCAGTGGAGGGATTTAAGCAGAAAAAAACCAAAAATCTTTCACTACCTGGTTAGGGGAGCCTCTCAGTCATGCTCCCATCATCAAAATNGGGGGGGGCGAGCTTTGCTCCCAAGGAATAGGGACAGGAGGAGAGGAAATGGCCAGGGGATATTTAGGTTGGATAATAGGTAAAATTTCTTCCCCATAAGTGTGGTCAAGCACTGGAACAGAGCAGGGTAGAATCACCATTTCTGGAAGTATTTAAAAGACATTTAGATGTGGCACTTAGGGACATGGTTTAGTGGTCAATTTGGTAGTGCTGGGTCAGTGGCTGGAGACTCAGATGTCTTTTCCAACCTTAATGTTTCCATGATTAATTAGCAATATGTTTAATATTCCTTGAAAAGCAGTAATATTCCTCAGACATGAACATTTTTTTGTTTTATTTTTATTTTAAAGCCATTTTAAGCACTGTTTTTTCCCTTCTACATCTTTTCCACCACCTAGCTTTTCAACTTGCTGTTAAAATTTCACAACAAGTGAATGAATACTGGAATCCCTCTAACCAGACGAGAAGACTTTAAACATCTATTCCTACAAGTTTTGCACATCCCCTTTTCAGACGAAATCACGTTGCCTGCTACAGAGCTCAGAGGCACAGCAGTGATCACCAGCCCATGGAGACTAGCAGAAGCTGTGTAGGAAGCCAGGAGACCGTAGGAGCTGCTGTAGAAATCCCAGAGCACACAAATATAGTGCAAGATCCACTAAATTGCTCCTGCTTTTATTTCAGAGCACCTCGTAAAGGAAAAAACTTGCAAATTGGAAAAGAATTATTTTCTGTTTATGAATAACCCATTGTTCTGACCTCTTTGCTTTGAAGCCAGTACTTGCTCCAGGGTGATTCAACGCCATGCTTTGGCTTTGATGTACAATCTTAAAAGCACCATTACAGGCATTTACTGGAAGGGAATACCTTGTTGCCATGGTTACTAGTGCATCACTTGAAATTGTGATACAGCTGGATTTCATCACCATGACACTAATTTTCTCCAGTGCAGCAAGGGAGAGACTAGATCATTACTGTATTAGATGCAGCAGAGTTGAGCTTTCTTCTTTGCATTTTCTTCTTTTCACTTCTAAAGTTTTGTGTGGGTGAAAACCATGGCTGTAAGGAGAAATCTGTGAGCCAAAGAAAACTATGCCAGCTATTGTTTGGGGGAATGTGAACAAATAGGGAGGATTTTTGGCTTTGTTTCTTACTAGGAAAAAAATGAAATGCAGAATCCTGTAGGAAATCAGCTGTCAGACTTACCACAGCCCCACTGGGATGAGGTAATGACAGTCAAATTCAGTGCTTCCCTGGTGGCTGCTGGGCCCTAATCCAGCACTCACTGAGCTTTCTCAGGTGTAGGCAGCACAGTGAGTTGTGGTGTGATGAACATTTCCAAGATCCCTGGGGCATGTCTTTATCACAGACAGAGAAAGGCAAAGAGAGGGAAGCATCTCACAACTGCACAACTTGTGCATCCCCAGCAGCTCGTGCACAGCAACTTAGAGCAGGAAGTGTGGTGGAGATGCCACCAGGTTTGGAAATAACCTCTGGTTCCAGGTTCATGATGACCCAGTCCAGCCTAGCTGCCCTTGTGCCTGCTGCAGAGATGTGACCTGAGACAGCTGTAATGACCCAGGTAGGAGACAGATCTGGGGAGAAACACACAGCAATTGAGTGTGGGATTGGTTTTCAACTGCACTGAATAGAAAGGAGCAGCTTTATTCAATTACTTGCCTTCATTCCTCTTCAGGCTACAAGCTAAACTAAGTTAACTGAAAGGAAACTTACTCCAGTGGAGGGATTTAAGCAGAAAAAAACCAAAAATCTTTCACTACCTGGTTAGGGGAGCCTCTCAGTCATGCTCCCATCATCAAAATTAGGCACACATGAAGGATTCCAACTAAAAGATCTTACAGATTATTGCCTTCCTCACCTAACTTGTACGTCTAAGTAAGAAACCTCACCTGAAGGCTAGAGGCTTCAACCATATCTTCAAGCACCTTCCCTGGGAAGTTTGCCACGGAGCTACTTTCACCTGTGTACCACTGTGAGAGCGGGATTTGCTTTTTCATAGACACGTGTTTAGAATCATTAGATACATCTTCTGAATCAGACATTGCTGGCAGGTACAAGACAGGTGTTATCAAAAAAAACACTCTAAGAGGGAAATGGACACTTGACAGAGCTCACTGTTAACAGACATACAGTGAAACACCCCTTAAATTTGACCTAAGGTCACTACTCAGATTCAGAGTGTCCTCAAATGAGAGCTATCAAGACCTTCAGAGTGTTTTTCATGGCCTCAGATATATATATTAGAATAGGATGAAGTGAGTTTGACAACCTTTATGTTTCAGTGTCCACTGCTGAAAGAAACTTAAAGAACTATTTTGGATGTCTTCAAGTAAATACAACCAAGATGATCCTGTCCTTAGTTTCAAACAATTAAAAAAAAAATAAATTAAGTGAATGTGTTTCTGAAAGAATCAATTTCAGGAATAAACAAGTAATAATAATAAAAAAGTAAAATTAAAAAGACCAGCTTCACCTATTTCAGTTTTAGCATCATTATCACCTCTGGGTAATCAGAGTTACTCCCAGTTCACCCCAGTTTAGGTGGAAGGCATGAGTGGCACTGTCCCCAGTGAACTCCCAACCCACAGCCAATAAATGCTGTAAAAAAGTAAAGATAATGGTGTCTTAGAAGTTGCTAAGTATGTCTTTACATAAATTTGTTGCTATCAGGAAAGTTTGATCCACTCCATTTTTAATGCATAAATTCCAAAGTGACAGATGTGTGAATGGCTTTTTGCCCGGAGTTTGGTTCAAATCAATTTTTATTAGAATTGCCCAGTTTTGAATACAGTATTTTAATCACCTTTTCTTTCTGCTTTTAGCACATATATTCCCTATTTTTGTTATTCCAAAAAAAGAGAGTTCTCCAATTCTCCACAAGACCATTCTTGTTTTTAATATTCAGAAGCTCTTGTAGCTCTAACTGACACTAGAAGCAGCTTAAAGAAATGCCTGGCTTACATCACATAGGTGTTACAATATTTGAAATTATATTTGAGCATTACAATCAAATTATTCTGTTGCAGGAATTAGTGATTATGATTTGAAATAAGGCTACATGTACATTTTCTAGTCAATGATACTTTTAACTGAACTTAACTTTTATGTGTTCAGATTTGACTAGATCTTCTAGTCAAATCTGAAGACATAAAAGTTAAGTTCAGTTAAAAGTACTACTTTAGAAAACTGTTGTGGTGTCAAAAGTTTAAAGAGCAATTTTTATAATGAGTTCTTAGGAAGGCAGACTGACTTTTCTCTTCTGCTTCCCACAATTAGATGCAGATTTACCAAGCACAACTTAACATCTTGAAGTAGCTCTGTATCTAAACATAGCCCTTCACTTTCACTTAAAGTTCAATACATGTTTCCTGCAAAAATGACTAGAAAGAAAAATGGCTCTTGTTTTTTAACCTTAATTAATCTGTGAGGCACAACTATCATTACCCACAGAGAATGAGAAATATTGATTTTAATTTGTCCCATAACAAAGCCCCACAGAAGATTTTGAAATAAATTCGTCCCCTCCCTCTTGACAGCTGTTCAGATTTCTCCAGTCTTTCCTCCTTCTCCCTCTCTCCTGGAATACGACCTTCAGGTTTGAGTAATAACTATTCAAGAGAGATGTCACAAGGAAGATCATGTCATTGATTCTTAGTGCTGATATTGAAGGGAGTCTGATGACAATAGTTTGATACATATTTATAAAGACACAAATACATTATTAATGAAGAAATTGACTTTTTTATTATTATTCTTGGTTTTATAGCAAAAATGATGCATTTTTCTAAACCAAAACTAAATTTTACATAATGTTTATCTTAGCTGCAATTTGTATGTATATGAGGTGGTAAGTATTGCCATTGAAAACATTTACTTTACACAACCATTGTCAAATTTTGGTTGTGAAGAATTTTGTTTTTATCTTCTTTTTTTTTTCCTTTTTTTGGGGGGAGGGTAGGAGAGTGTGGGAAGATTTTTCCATTACGGTTTTTCCAAAATATCAAAAATTTAGTTGAAATTTATTGTAAATAAAAGGTGATTTAGTAAAGAGGTTTGTTAATCTATCAAAAGTCTTTCCTTCATTTCCTATAGCCTGAAAGGCTACAGTAAGATGCTTTTTTTACGATTTTGGTCTTTCAGACTAGGAGGATTCTTTGTAATATTTTAGCATTTCTGTCTCTCCATTTAAAATGTGACAGATCAGAATACAACAAGGATGAACAAACACTGATGGAAAGGGAATAGAGGAGATGCTCTTTCCTGGAAATCATTCAAACCTCAAAAAAAGGTCAGGTTCAGGGTGCCCATATCCTTAATTAAAAATCTTGTCAATCCATCCCAATGTCTCTCTCATTCACATTAGAGTGCCAAACGATGTCAGACCAGATTCTTCTCTTTTTTTTTTTGCAGCTACATAATTGAAACTTGAATCTACTGCAGTGTGAATATTAATGTGCCATTCCAGCAGTTATTCATAGTCCCTAAATTCTGATCTTCTAAGAGGGTGTTCAATTGAAGAGTGAAAAAATAAGACTTTATTTGAGTTCATCTGGTGAGCACAGAAGGCTTTTAATTTTACAGAAAAGAATGAAGAAAAAAAAGGAAAAAAAACTTTGTCTGTCCATTCCTCAAAGTGGTGAAATAGAGCCAGGCTCTCTGGGGTTGCTGACTGGATTTATTGTATGCCACACAGATCAAAAGTAAGTGTGGGCAGGTAAAAAGTCTTGATACCCAGCTGGGTAGGATGGTTTGAGAGCGTAACAGACACTGACTGCGCGACAGTACAATGCTTCTGCTTGCCAAGTTAATTAAGTTAGGATTGAATGCCCATGGATAGGAGATAATAATATCAGCCACATAAAAAGGATATGTGATATTGTAGATTAGGCTTATAAGAACGGCTTTGTCTCTCTGACAGGGAGACAAAAATGTGCTGCCGCTAAACTCCAAGAGATGGGACTCCTGCCATATTCACGAGCATGCTTCAGTTTGTATTTTTTTTTTTCATTTATTATTTCCATTTCCCATTTAATAAACCCCCACGCCTTTGAGCTACATGCAAGGGAAATGGCAGAAAAGGTGACAAGCCCAGGAAACTGCCAGAGGTGAACTTTTCAACTCACAGGAACATCTCAAGGCAGGCTGTAAATAGGATTACTTTTATTAGACTGCTGCCTGCTGCAGCTGTTCTTGTTAAGGGCCTGTCACTCTGCCCATTGTGCACAGAGGAGTGACAGGCAGCCCAGGCCTGGGGGACCCCGTGCAGACCCCACTGACACCCGTCACTCAGGTGGGGCCGTCCCTTCGAGTCAATAACAGAGCATAAAACAGGATTTCAACCTGCTTTACAGAAGATGGGCAGGTGTGGGATTACTTCTTTGACAGAAACATGGGTCATCAGCGCAGGGTCAGGGAGCCTCCTCCCCGCTACGGATGTGCCTCCAAAACTGAGGCAATTCTCCACCATGCCACAACATCGGTGGTTAAACCCTTCTCCAGTTTAGATATTTTTTCCCATCACCTCCTAGTCCAGTGCCTGAATCACGGAGGTTTGAACAAGGCCCAGCTTTGACAAGAAACAACCAAGCTTCCACACAAGATCTCAAGGACTCACAAGGTCTGGGTCACTGCAATACAAGCCCGGGGTGTGAAAACAGATTATTCTGAGGGAGGCACGAGGATTAAGGCAGTGTCTGCACCTCACATTTATGGAAATGAAGAAGATTAGACCAGACAAAAGAGAATAAGGGAATAGCCATAGGGAGAACTTCCTGGAAGGACCAGGAGGTGCAGCAAATATTTTGGAGGCTGTCCCTGTTACTTGAGCTTGACATCCATAGATGAATATCACATCTGCAAATCAACCTATGCTCCCAAGAGGAGAATTTTTCTCTCAAATTATCTTTTTTTACTCCTGAAACCTAGAATACATATCTATATATGTATCTCTCTCTCTCTCTCTCTCTCTCTCTCTATATATATATATATATGCATATATGCACACACACATACAAACACAGTATAGACATATTCTTGGGCCAGTCTTGTGCAGGACCAGGAGCTGGACTTCAGTGGTCCCTACGGGTCCCTTTCAACTCAGAGTATTTTATGATTCTATGGTATATACGAATATATTTAAGCACTTGCACCTCCAGTTTCTCTAAGCCTCTCACAAAAGCCCAGTTCAAGCTGGGAAGAAGGTACCACACCACAGGATAATGGAATTCTACCTGAGGTTCTCCTCTCATGCATTTCAGTCTGTCTAGGCCATCCTTCATTTTACAGGAGGATTTGAAAGCTGAAGTTTTGTTCCAGACAAACATTGCAGTAGGCACCCAAACTGCATCAACTGAAGTATTTTCAGTGTATGATGCAATTTGAATTCCAGAAGTGTTAGAGGGAAGCTGTGGGCCAGACTGGAGAGAAGATCCAACATTCAGATTTTTGTTACACTGCAGAGGCGTTTATGTATTGGTGTCAGGTACAAGGACAAGTTTAAACTCTTTTTTAAAAAGGCCATTCCACCTGAATATGAGCAAGAACATCTTTAGTGTGTGGGTGACCACAGATGGAACACAGACCAGAGAGGGTGTGGAGTCGTCCTCCCTGGAGATACTCCAGAACTCTTTGGACACAATCCAGTGCTGTGGGATGACCCTGCTGCATCAGGGAGGTGGGACCAGATGACCCATGGTGGTCCCTTCCAGCCTGACCCATTTTGTGTGTGATTCTGTGTGATGTACACTTTTAAACTGCTATTCTGTTAATTTTGATTAATGCTATGACAGTGCTACAAAATTGCGTGGGTTTATAAAATATATTATCTGGATATATCTTGCAGGAAGCACTTGCAGCAATACATTTCTAATAATACTTTTTATTATTTCCTTTCTCAGAGCGGTGTTTAGGAGTGCACATCTCAAATCATACAAACAAAAAGCCATTAAAATCATTTTATAAAAGCTATTATGTTTCATGATCTGATTATACATATTCTGTTTCAGGACAAGTACACTATTTGGAAAATTATAGTCTTAGTCCAGTCACCTTCTGGAGAAAATTCCTATTTATATTCCTGACTGACATTACCTATTTATCCAAGTGATTTTGTCCAGTTTGCATGATACAAATCATCATCTATGCAGAAGAAGACCAGGTCCAAGTTCATCCCTGATTTATCTCCACCAATGTATAAAAGGGTAAAGAAAATCCATTAGAAACAAGGTTAAAAAGAGGGGAAGAGGGGGAAAAAAAAAAAGAGAGACACAGCATGAGCTGCATGGAAGATAAATGCCAAAGACCTGATTGTCATTTACATTAAGGCAGAATAAAGAAGCTGTGAATGAGAACTGAAGACAGGCTGTGCATCTGTTTAGTTCTAGCTAAAAATATGCTGGATTTTTTTAGGGGTGTTCATTCTCATTTGTTTGTGAGAATAATTTTTTACACTAACAGGAGGGTTTTTTGAGCGCTAGGTGAAAGGTTCAGCGTTGAAATGAATTTACAAATCCTCCAGCTCTCCAGGATTCACTTATCTCTCTCTGAAAGTATCTGTCTATCTCTTCATCACAGGCCTTGCAATCACTGGCTATTATGCAGGGGTCAAGCTCATTCTGAGGAAGGAAAATATACTGAATTAAGATGTATAAGAGATTAACCAGCTCAGGTTAATTGTGTTTTCATTTTTTCAAGGATTTATCAATGCTGTAAAATAAATCTCTTTATGTTTTTGCAGTTATTAAAAGAAAATGGGACACTGCATAATAGTGACAGCCATTATCATCAGATCTGAAAACAAACACAGAAGAGCAATCCTTTCCTGCTGGAAGCAAAACGAAGTGGTTGCATATAACACTGTTTCTATAAACTCCCTGCTATTTCTTCATCTTCTTTTTCCGTTATCATTCACCAAGAGATCTTTTCACTCTTGCTTACAACGCCATCAAGAAAGCATCTCTGTGCCTGTTGAAACTCCTGTTTCTGTCAGCTTTCCTTTCCAGGCCTTGTAACATCTTTTTGTAACGTTGGTTTACAAACCATCTCACTTCTCTATGCGGAAGGGTCTGTGGCAGGCTCATACCCAGTTGCCGCAGCCATCAGTCACCCAGGCTCCACCTCGGATACAGGAGACTCCTCCTGGGAGGAGGACCCCGAGGGTGGGACTGAGGTGTGAGGCCTGCCCACCCCTCTGGAAAGTTCTACCAAGATCGACACCCCATTGGTTCTGTATCGTTTTACCCTCCTCTTAAGAAATTTTATTGGACCCTGGACCCCCGGACCCTCCCATTACCGGTTTCCCCATTGGTTGTGCCCCTTGATTCCGCCCAGTTTTCCCCTCCCTTATAACACCCTGCGCGCCCTCAGATCCCCGGAGTTCTCCCTCCGACTCTCTACTTCCTTGATCCTTTTGTCCTCTTCCCTAATAAACGGAGACCATGGGGAAGATCCCCTCCCGCAGCCCTTTGTTTTCTTCCCCTTATTTCACCTCGCTGTGCTCGCCTTTTCCCTCGGAGCCAGCTCACCTCCACGTGAGTCAGCCACGCTCGAGCCCTAGTAGTGCCACCCCTGGTGCAGACTAGCAGGCCTCAGTAGCCGGTGTCCCTGGCTAAAGGGCAGCCTGAGGAACACAGGCAACAAGGGTCTTTCCATGTCAATAACTGAAAGCACAGAGGAAGTGAGACACTGGCCAAACTGAGGAAGATTAGCTTAAAGGGATGGGCAGAGCAAAGAGGAGATGGCAACAATAAAATAATCAAATCAAATCAATCTCTTTGATCCCTGAAACTGAGGAGGTGCTTTGGATCGTCATCTTCATGATGATGACCCTGACTCATGGCTGAGTTTGTGCCAGCCACTGGCCCGGGGGTGCTGGTACCAGAGGCTGGACATGAGCCCAGGGGTGCCCAGGGGGGCAAGAGGCCAATGGCCCCTGGGCTGTCCCAGCCACGGTGTGGCCACAGCCCCAGGGCAGGGCCCGTCCCCTGTGCTGGCACTGCTGAGGCACCTCCAGTGCTGGGGACAGCTCTGGGCCCCTCAGGACAAGAGAGACATTGAGGGGCTGGAGCGTGTCCAGGGAAGGGAATGGAGCTGGGGAAGGGGCTGGAGCCCCAGGAGCGGCTGAGGGAGGTGGGAAAGGGGCTGAGGCTGGAGAAAAGGAGGCTCAGGGGGGACCTTGTGGCTCTGCACAACTCCCTGACAGGAGAGGGAAGTCAGGGGTGGGGGTCAGGCTCTGCTCCCACGGAACAGGGACGGGACAGGAGAAAATGGACTCAAGGGTCACCAGGAGAGTTTTAGATTGGATCTTAGATACAATTTCTTCATTTGGGTTATGAAGCACTGGCACAGGCTGCTCAGGGCAGTGGTGGAATCACCATCCCTGGAAATGTTCACAGCCATGTAGGTGTTACACTTCGGGATATGGTTTAGTGGTGGGCTTGGCAGTGCTGGGTTAAGGGTTGGACTGGATTATCTTAGAGCTCTTTTTCAACCTTAATGATTCCATGGTTCCCTGAAATACAGGCTTGAAGCAGTTGTGTTTTACAAATACCTTATTGCACACCAGGGATACTCCAAGAGCAGACACAGGACTTTCCCTCAGGTTGTACCTTATCAATCAGGGATGGTGCATACAGACACATTGAAATACCAGTCTTCTGCCTTGCTGCAGATCTGGGGGCACATGCCTTTTGTGCCTGCTTGTGATTTCATTTTATTTTCCACCTGAGCTGCAACCCAGAGCACTAACTGGGTCTCAGCCAAAAAAAAAACCCCAGTACCAGGTCCCAAGGTGCTCAGCCAAGGTCACTGGGGGCACATGATGTCACTTCATGAGATGAAGCACCACTTTCTCCCTTGCATTACACTAACTACCATAAAATACATATTTAGTGCTATCTAAACTCGTGTAGGAAGTGCTGGGGAGGAGGCTGTACATCCCTCATTATGGTGATGGAGTGTTTACAACAGCAATCCTTTTAGCAATAATGAATTTCCTCATTCATAGGAGGGCTCCCTAGGGTAAAGGGAACATCCAGCAATCAAGAGCCTTGAATTTCCTTTGTGCTCATTAAAATGAAACAAACAAACAAAAAGATCCTGAATAGGGGAATAAAAACCCAAAACCAAACAAGGTGTCAATCTGAACACCACAAACCAGCCTCTAAGCAGGAAAAGCTGTGCAAGCACTCTGTGCTTGCCACTTTGTCGAAGATAAAACTGGAAGCAATTTAGAATCAATATTAGCTCAATCATGATTGATCTTCCTTAACTTTAATCTTCCTGCTTTAACAGCCCAAAGGACTTTTTGCAGTTGACACAAGAGGGGAATGGTTCCAGATCTTAAAAGAACTGAGTCATATTCAGACCAAGTCCAGTGATCCTCATATATTGCCAAAGAAGTCTACAGTGAGCAGTTTTGTCATTAACTTTGCTCTATGATGAGACTGACAACATTAGAAAGCCAAAACATCCTAACTGATGTTTTCTTATCTATAAGTGATCCTCTGTGAAAACATGCTTTGTTTCTCTTCTCAGCCTGAAGTGAATGGAAAAATACATTGGAATGAGAAACTGAAGCAGTTATACACAGCCCTAACTGAACATGATTTCCCATTAATCTAGAAAAATAGGTGTCATAGTTTAGCCTCATCAAGCTCCCAAGATCTCACAGCCTCTCACTCACTCCCCTACCGGTGGGATCGGGGAGAGAATCGGAAGGGAAAAAGCTGGAGAACTCGTGGGCTGAGATGAAGACAGTTTAATAAGGAAAGAAAAAGCTGTGCTCACAAGCAAAGCAAAACAAGGAATGGAATCACTGCTTGCCCTGCGCAGGTGTTCAGCCACCTCCAGGGGAGCAGGGCCCCATCAAGTGCAGCAGTTACTTGGGAAGACAAACACCATCACTCCAAATATCCCCCCCCTTACGTATTGTTGTAAAGTGACAGGACAGCAACCCTAAAAATTTTCAACGATTTTTAATTAAAGATATATGAGCAAGGTTTGGTAATATGAATAAGTGTTCATTTCAATCCTAGAAAAACACTGTAGGATTTCTGTTATCTTACCTTCTAATGTCACGGCTGCCTATATTTTAAAATATTACATCATTTCATTGTCTAAATCAGTATTTAAAATAGTTTTTCATTGAATATTTCATGTGATTTTTATCAAGAGTTTCAAAGATAGAAGCAAAACCCACCTAAATACACAAAGTCTTTTCCTGCAAAGTTTATTTGTGGCTTTATATCTTTCAATACAGCAACTGTTTTCTTGAAATTTTTCATTTTTCCACATTCTTGGAAAAATGACTTTTCTTTGGCTAAAAATATAAAATGTACAAATTACACCTGACCTTCGGCCTCAGATGATAGCAAGGGGGTTGGATTCTATTCCCACCCTTCCTTCCCACCCAAGGAAAAAGAAAAATCCCTGAAGTATTACTCATTTTTTATAGCCAGAAAGAGCATTTCTTATAACGAGGCTAAAGCTGCTCAGTTGTGAAAAATGGCACTGAGCATGACTGAAAGATGAATTCTCCTGGGAACAGGAAAAAGAAAAAGACAAAGAAAGAAGATAAAAAAAAAAAAAAAGTGTATAGGAACTTTCCATGTCATGTATTTTTATTCTTTCATGGCCTGAAGCTACAAAGCAATGCTTGCATTTCAACAGAGAGCAGGGGACAGACTACTTAAGCTAAATACCACTTTTAACTTCCTTTAGGGGCCATCAGTTACAGTTGCCCATAAATGTTTTGTAATAGGCAGGCTCATAAATCCAGGTGACAACCTCCCACTTTCAGCAGCTCTAGGAACAGGACACACTTGCAGTGGGTTTTAAAGCACATTGCCCAAGTAATTGCAACAGGGTGATTTGGACTGTTATTTCTTTTCCTCTATTTCAACACTGGTCAAAGAAAATGCATTCTTAATGGAAACACTTTGTTTCTTCTAAGTGTTTTATAGCCAGAGACAACAAAGCACTTTTGACAGCTTTTGTATGTAATCGTCCCCTAAAGCTCTTTATGCCCAAAGTGACAAACCTCAGTGCTCCAACTCACACATCTAAACATTATTATTAT